>JANBPK010000956.1:0-64906 GCA_027579435.1 Candolleomyces eurysporus
TTATCGCTAATCGCTATCTAGGTTGGGAGTTACTGGTGGGGAAAACTGCTCCGAATGCGCTGTACAATTCCGATAGTCGATTCGACCCCCCGAAGTGCGACGAAGATACACGTCGGGAGGTTATCAAGGAGCTCAGGGACTGGATCGAGGACCGGGAATCCCCACAGCGGCTGTTGTGCATGACGGGCGCGGCGGGTGCCGGAAAGTCTGCGCTCCAACAGACCATTTCTGAGATTTGCGCTTGGGGGAAGATCCTGGGGGCGACATTCTTTTTTTCCACGGCGGACCCCAGTCGAAAGGACGTTTCACCCTTCGTTCCTACTATTGCTTACCAGCTGGGCATAGAGAACGAATCCCTCCGAGGATTGATTGGTGCCGCTGTCGCGAAAGATCCCCTCATTTTTTCCAAATCTCTCCACACGCAAATGGACACCCTTCTTATTAACCCTGTCGAAATCCTTCGAGTCAAGGACCCTCCCCAATTTCAAGCCCTCCCTTTTGTGATACTCATTGATGGCCTTGACGAATGTTCGGGGGAAGATCGGCAAGCGGAACTCCTGTCAGCTATCAAACGCTGCATCCTCGACAGACCCAATGTTCCCTTCCGCCTCTTCCTTGCCAGCAGACCTGAACTGGCCATCCGTAGTGCATTACAACCCGGGGGGTATCTTCATGAAGTCGCATATCATCTCCAGCTAAGTGACAAATACGACGCGACCGCCGATATCCAGCGGTACCTATGGCATCGCCTTCGGGAGGCTGGCGCTAGAAGCAGTGATCCTCGAGCGCGACATCAGTCCTGGCCGAGGGAGTCCGACATCAACGCCCCGGTCTATTCAGCGTCGGGGCAGTTTATTTACGCTGCCACGGTGATTAAATATGTCTTGGACCCTCGCGGCTCCCCATACGATCGGCTGGCGACAGCGGTGAACTGGACATCTAGCGACAAACCAAAGTCCAATAACGCGTTTTCGTCCCTCGATCTTCTCTACAGAAACATTCTCAAAAACGCCAAAGACGCCTACGACGCGGTGGATACCAACAACAGTGACTTCATGCTCATCGTTAGGTCTTATCGCCTTATAGCTGTCCTCACTGAAGCACTCAGTTTAGCCCTACCAAAGTTCAACTTCTTGTTGGACTTGCCGCAAAACACCCACGACCTTATTCTATCCGACCTATGCTCTCTGGTTCACACTTATGACGATAATCCGCCGAAGGAGTACGGATTTACGCAGCTCGGCATCCGTTTCTACCATCGATCGTTTTGTGAGTATCTCAGGGATGAGAACAGATCCCAAGAGTTCTACGTCTCAAAGCATCGTGTATGGGGAAATTTGATGTCCCTCTGTATGGACAGAACTTTCCGGTACCCAATCGAAACGAGTGAGTGCACTATTCGATTTTGTAGCGACTCGAAGGTTACAGCTGACATTTGTACACAACGTTCTGATCAGTTCCGTGCTGCAAGTCCGACTGCTGGACCTTTGACCAAAAATGTGTGCGCCACCAAAAATGCTTGACCAAAGATGCTTGCGCTCTTGACCAAAAATGCTTGCGCCACCAAATTCTTATTTGTTTGCCATGGGCAATTTTCATTCTTGAGCTACACATGAAGCGGATCACGCTTGACAGCTTCATGTGTGAAAGACTCAGCTCCTTCACTGCCAACGGCGGCTGGGACCTCCTGTACAAGTGGAACTTTGCTTGGGAGCGCCATGGACCTCCCCTTCCAATTCGCTCCCCATGTCGGATACGTATGTGGGCAGAGAAGATAGCTGAGGATCTCGAAGTACGTGAACATAGCATATTGAGTTTCCATGGCCGTGTGTAAGCTGACGTTGTCTTGCCTAGGACAAGGATCCTTTGACTGCAGCGAGGATTAACGAATGCGTCAACCGGTGGAACAAGGATCCGCCGGTTCGAGGTCTGGCACCACTGTCTTGTATCTTTTTCTACTTTCTCAATTCACTCCCAGGGATTAATGATGCCTCCCTTCTGCAAGAGTTCAAGTCAGTCTGGTCCCAGAAAAATCCTGGACGCGTCTTTGAAGAGTTAGAGGAGCCCGACCCTGAGATCCCTTTGTATGACAGGTTTATATCATTCCGATTGTAGATACATAGCTGGAAATTTCGTAGTCTGACCCGAAGCCCATGAATCATTGTCTTATCGCATAGATAACTAGGGACTACACGTTATTGCACGTAAAGTCGGCACTTGGAGTATACGTCGGGGAATATGAGGCAAGTTGTTTAAAGTCGGGTCCTTGAGAAGTCCTGTCCTTGTCGTCGTCGTTGTAGCTCGTAGTTGAATGAATAGGATATCGGTTATCGGCTCGTATTGATTAATGTAGGTAGTTCATTGAGAGACTCGAGGCGTGTCGACGGAGACCAATAGACTTCGACCGTCGGTCGCATTCATCATGCAGCTCCACTCCCCTGAGGACCATCGTGAGCAGCCGCGATAATGGTCAAGGTTGAAGGTGCCACCAGAGCCTGAGCACCATTCAGCCTATATTATCAATTGAACGTGTCAGAAACATACCACGCTCAAGACGCAGTAAACGAGGAGCCCCAGCAGAGTTGAAACAGAAAACAAAAGGAGAGAATAGAAAGGCGAGTCTTCATTTCCCGACATTGTCGTCGGAGCACCCTCTTTTCTTTCTGGCCCCGCCAAGATTTGTGGGATAAGAAAGATGTGTGGGCGAGCGATAGGGAGATATATTTGCGTGGTGATGGTCCGACGAAGCACCTGCCGCCGTACGTGTCGGAGTGTGCATATGTCATCGGCTTCGATCGATCAGTATACGAGGCAGGGCTATTTTCATCGTCCTGTGAGAGCGCATAGTGCTACGAAAATTTGACGATCTTCTGAGAGCTATCCTCGACGAATGAGTCATCTTTCCTTCCGACTTCATTCGCTGGGATGCTTTGCCGAAGACCCGAAAAGTTGATGGAGAGCCTTTAAGGAGATCAGTCAAAGCATATCATATGAATTCATTTGGTTCCGAGATTGCGTTACGATAAGATTACCCGTAAAATAATTTCCTCAACGTTCTGTACCTTCATCATCGTCTTTCTCTCAACTCTCAACATGTCCTCCCAGACAGAAAACGGTAATACTCTCCCAATTCTTTTCGCACAGAGTCCACTCACAATTTATTCCACCAGTGCTGATTGGAGTCATCGGCGGCTCCGGCCTCTACCACCTCGACCATCTCACAGTCCTCCACACTGTGAACCCTCTGACGCCCTGGGGGTACCCTTCCTCCCCAATCACAGTCGCCTCTCTCCCCTCCGGCACCCGTATCGCCTTCCTGGCTCGACATGGCATCGGACACACCATATCCCCCTCCGCCGTCCCCAACCCAGCCAACATCGCCGCCCTCAAATCCCTCGGCGTCAAAGCCGTCATCGCATTCAGCGCAGTAGGCAGCCTCCGCGAAGAAATCTCACCCGGCAGCTTCGTCCTCCCAACCCAAGTCATTGACCGAACCAAAGGCGTCCGTCAGTCCAGCTTCTTCGATGGAACGACCATCGTCGCGCACGCCATGTTCGGAGACCCCTTTTCTTCCAAACTCATCGAATGGCTGGTACCCCGCATCGAAAAGGCCTTGGAGCCCTCCACCCCCGACGAGCCTCCGAAGAAGGTGTTCACGGACAAGACGGCTGTGTGTATGGAGGGTCCCCAGTTCAGCACTCGCGCGGAGAGTTTATTGTACAGGCAGTGGGGAGCGGATATCATCAACATGTCTGTCCTCCCCGAATCCAAGCTTGCTAGAGAAGCAGAGCTGTCGTACGCTCTTGTAGCGATGGCTACGGACTATGATTGTTGGAGACCGCATAGCGAATCTGTCACGGCCCACAGCGTACTAGACGTCCTCCATAACAACAGTGCGACTGCGAAGAATGTTCTGTCGGCTATCCTGGATGATTTGCAGGAGACGTTGCAGAAGGAGGGAGAGGAGGGCGCTCAGGCGATTTTGCTGCAGGAGAAGGGTGGGATGGCGTTTAGTATCATGCCCAGGTCGGCGAAACAGGATCCCAACGATAGGAAGAAGTTGGCGTATGTTCTTCCTGAGTACTTCGGTGATGAGTAGGAAGGAACGGATATTTCGAATGCGAAGACTTGAATTGAATGACTCGGTAGAAGAAGACAAATTGCTTGTGGGGATGTATAAATACAAACTTACACTCAGGTCGACATAGATAAGACCCATACCCACATTGACCAGTGATACTCTCGTCGGTCCCGCACACCCAGAAGTCTTTGCAGCGTCCAAACTCCTCCCCCACTCTCAGGGTCCTCCACCCTACGTTTCATTGCCGAACATACAAACGCTGCTAATCTTTGATTCCGGTAATCTACGCACGATGTACCTCATCAATTCATCGGGATCATCAAACACTATGCGGCTGTTCGCTTCAGCGTTTACTGGCTTCCGCCACTTGGAGTGAACTATGTCTGTTTAGGTCCTTTGTTATCTCGTGGCCGCGCTTGTATATGATAGGCACCGATGGTGAACACTGATGGCGAGCATATCGACCATCGACAACGACATTGTCGGTCCTGACCAGCCATTGACAACCCTCAAACTACTATACCCCAGCCCTTTCAGGTCGAGAACGGAATGAGAGAAACAATGGATATTGAACGAAACCAATGCAATACATACATACAGACAACAGACAGGTGGGTCAGACAGGTCAGATGAACAGAAAAACAGAGAGGTGGTTATTCGGAAAGGAGAGACGAAACGAGGTGATGAACAGGAGTAAATGAAAGAAGGAATGAAAATACACAGAGAAGAGGAAGAAGGAGGAAAGTAAATCTCGGGTATACTACACTCAACGTCAAGCCAACCAACGAATACAAGCAAGAAAAAACGTCATCGTGACCATGGGTGGATGCACCGAACTCCTCCCGCCCAACCTAAAATATAATGGTAGAGAAGGCAACTACGCAGCATCAACCCAACCATCCAACCTAACCGGTGCCAAATAACTCTCAGGGACCAACCCCTGCCTAACAGTCCGACCATCCTCCGACTGAACGACCACTCCTCCTTGTTCTTCTCTTTCATCCTCTGCCTTCTTATCTGCTTTCTCTTTCTCTGCATCCTCTTCAGCGTCGTCGTAGGTTTCGAGCTCCCCGCTGCCCCTGAGTTCCTCAACCAACTCCCTCGAAGCCTTCCACCCAACCTCGACAACAGCCCAACCAACCCCTCCACCGCGTTTAATCACCCTCACAAGCTGGTCTTCCCGCAASCCCACTTCGGCTGTTCCTTCTGGTTGGAAGGCGAACAGAGCGCGGTAGATACCGGGGTAAAGTGGATCTTCGGCGTCGTCATCGTCATCCCCCGTATAGTCGGCGGTCTGAGGATCCTCCTCTTCCACCTCCTCTTCGTCGTTGTCGAGGAAATTGCGATCCAGGTCTGAGCGACTCGGGAACCCTTGTCCTGCCCCTTGCCCTTCCGTGCTCGTACTCGCAGGGACGGACGAAGCACTCGGCACACCCCAGCTCAGCCTCCCCAGCCCCATCCTAAAGCCCCATCCGTTCATCCCGTCGTCCTCTTCTTCGTCTTCCTCGTCACCGGTGTAGTCTTCGTCGGCAGCATCCAGATCGGAGTCGTAGATGTCCGTTGAGGTGAATGAAGACCAGGATCCTTGGGAGAATGTTCGTCTGCCATCGGAGTTCTTGGCTGCTGGGTCTGGGGAAAGGAGGGTGTACGTTAGTACGTTGTTTGTACGCATCGAGAAGCAGAAAAGTAAAATAAAAAGAAGTAGCGACAGAAACTGAAAANAAARAAAAGGCAGAGATCGAGGAARAGCAAACTGCAYACTCACCATACCCAAACCTCCCACCCCTCAACCTCCTATTCARCCTCCCCACCCGATTACACTTGGGCACATCCTCGCCCATCCCAGAAAACCTCTCATCACCCTCCTCAAACGCAAAATCTTTAATCTTGATATACATCGTCCTGCTCTTCTTCTTGGGCAGCCCATCGCTCTGGTCCTGCCCCTGCGCCGACCCAAAGTGCGGTAAAACCGTACTAGCCTCACTAACCACACTAACCGCACCCGCGCTCAACGGCGGCGGCCCCAGGCCCTCCAGCTCCCCAGCAGCAGCTCCTCCTCCTCCCACTCCCGCTCCCCCCGACGGCCAGAACCGCGCCTGCGTCGGGCTGCTCATAGGGCTCGGAAGCCTAAAGGCCCCCGGTGCCCCCAGCCCGCTCAGCCGCTTCACGGAGTTCCCGCGCGAGAGGGTGAAGACGCCGCTCCCCGGTCTCGAGTTGACCCCTGAGCGACTGTGGTTGCTCGCCGTGCTGACCCTCCGAGCGGCCTTGCCGCTTGAAGAGCCCGTGGCCGATARTGCTGGGGAGGGAGCGCAGGCCGGCTCGAGCTCAAGCTCCGCGTGAGCATAGCGCTAGGCGTAGGCGCTGTAGGAGTCGAGGGGCTCATATCGGGTGGGGTAAAGTATGTAGATGCAGGCCGTGAGGAAGAGGCGGAGGGTGTTGTGGTAAGCGGTGGTGGGATCGCAGAGGAAGACGTGGATGTGGAGAAAGATGCGGGGAACGCAGATGGTGGAGGGAGTGAGATCCGTTTCGAGTGTGTAGAGGTCGTCGTGGGTGTGGTAGTAGCTGATGGCGCGGTTGTGGTCGTAGGGACGGTTGTTGTGGAGGCGGCTGTTGCCGTCGGTGGGCTTGAGGAATTTGCAGTGGTCGTGGTCGTGGTCGAGGTAGAGGAAGATAGACTTTTGACCCCCACAGAGCTAGGAACAGCCGGCGCGGGTTGTTGGATTTTAGAATTGGCCGTACCCATCCCCCCGGTAATAGCAGTAGCACCTTTGCCACTTCCCCCTCCTCCTACAAATTCCGTTGCGCTATCCTGATCCTTGAAAGGATGCGATGAAGAGGGTACCACAGAGGAAGGAGCACTCTTCCCATCGCTATTTTTCTCTTTCTCTTTCAGCCCTGCTTCTGCTGCACCAAACGCCCGGTTCTCATGGCCATCCTCGTTTCGTTCCTTATTGTTATTGTTCTCCTCGTCCTGCGCCTTTTTTNGACGTATCGACACCTGACTCCCCCAGGTTTCCTATTTTTGTATCTGATGCCGATATCGATGACGGCGTCGTTGATGAGGTGCCTGTAAGGGGCTTCGAAGACAATAAAGCACTTGAATCCGAATTCGAATTCGAAGAGGCAAGGCTWGGGGATGCGACTGTTGTGGGTTCAGTCACATTCTCCCCGAGCGCGCCAACCGTGGTTKTGTGTGCATGTGGGCTTGGGATCGAGGGTACAGGGTTCGTTGGAATCGGTTGAGCCTGCTGCGGGGCAGCAATATGGCTTTGGGTTTTAACCGGGGGCGATTGCTGGTCCGAGGGGGTCTGAGCGCCACCAGGAGCAGCAGATGTCGCTGTGGCGGTCGCCGATGCAGCTGGAGATGGCACGGTAGCTGTGGCAGACCCGTTCCTCGATAACGACGCCCCTCCTCCACTGGCTGGTCTGGATCCAAATCCGTTCGGTGTGGTGGTCCCGTTTGCCCCAGCTCCGTTAACTCCTCCACCATTCGCGTTATTGGCACCATTCGCCCCTGATATGCCTAGCCCCAACATTAAAGCATTCGCCGATGCCTTTCTAGCAGCCGCAGCCGCACTTGGCGCAGGGGGAGGCTTCATCGCAAATTCGTGGGCACCRGGGGTGGGTGGGGGAAGAAAAGAGGAGGAGGGTGARGGAAAGGGCGATGCAGAGGCCGGAACTTCGAGTGAGAGGCTCAGGCGGTTGGATTGTGACTGTGGTTGATTTTGTTGTTGGATTGGGAGCTGTTCTTGTTCTTGTTGTGGGAGAGGCGAGCCTGGAGGAACGAAAACGGACGAGGTGAACGATGAGGTTAGCATCGTATATAAAAAGGCAAGGACAATGCGGGGAAGGGTATAAAGAAACGAAAGCGAGAAGAGAAAGGGCAGTGGTACACGTAAAACACGTCGCTCTGCCACAGCCGTGGACACAGGAGGCAGTGATGATGCTGTCGATCCGGGCACAAATGCAGACGACGAGGAGGGCTGTCGTTGCAGAGATGATAATGAAGCGTGCATCTCCATATCTTGTGTTACGCTGCCCAGCATCGAAGAGTTCTCGACAGATGAACGGACGGTATTATATGAATGAAACAAGGCGTGTATTGCACGAGGGCTCGAAAAACACGCACCCAGCTGCGACTCGGTCAGAACTGCGGAGACCATCCTGTCTGTATCCTCGCGAGGACCAACGTCAACGCTGGTTCAGTACGGGGCTGGCTGTCTGGAATGGCACAAGGCGCTTTGTCGTCGCTCCGTCTCGGGGGTGTCTCGCGATTCCGGGGTGGCTGCTCGACGGATAGATAAACGGAGGAGATGCAATCAAACGCAAAATACACTCGAGAAAAACGAAAAAAGCGACTCGTCAAGCGGTCAGGTCAAGCGGCAACGGAGATCAGGGCAAAAAGAGGCGTGTCTTGTGCTGTCGTCGGTGAGGCGTCCAATCCAAATGTCTGTGCGTTGTACCGCCGCGAAACCTGCCACCCTTCCGTGCGTTGCCATCGCGACCTCCGAGACCTCTTCTTGTTTTCGGTCCGGCCCGCGTTCCAGCGCCGTGCCGCCCTTTGCCGATCACCCCAGTCACATAGAAAGAATTATATACACGGTATTATACTATTAACAAGCCAAAGAAGATGCAAAGTACACACAGAACTCGATGCCAACCGCTTGGACGGGGAGAGTAATATTAGCCAGAATTGCGGTTGTAGCCGCTGAACATGAGTTTCAAGCAGAATTTGACGAAATGAGCACAATTATCGAGAGACCCAGGGAGTTCATATAGGCCTAATCTCTGAGCACAGGCGGTCGTTATTTGCATATTCCAGCGCCGGTCTACACCTGGCTGCGGCACTTGAATGGTGGCTGCTATACCGTAAGCGTCGGACACATCGAACTGTAGTATTGGGCCCCAGCGGGTCTCTAGAACAGGCTCAACGTGGAAGGGAGCCATGTCGAATTGCGTGTCAAAGCTGGAAAATAGAATCCAGTCAGAAATCGAGTAGACCTGAAGTCGGCTCTGCGTGAAAGGTGGGTCATCCACTCACCCAGTGAGACTTGCTAAATTATGGCGTGAGTGCCAGAAATTTAAAATCATATTCTGGGCCGCGTTAACATCGAGAGTGCTCAGAAGGTGATTGCGACGACTGGCAGCAGGATTCACCATGATGGTCACGCATTTACCCGTAAAGATTCGAGATGTGATAGAGCAATGGACTAGCGGATCAGTTGAAGCCTGGTTGATGTTCCTAAATTCAAAGGTGATCGGATTTGGTAACATAGTGAGACCCTGGGGATTTCGAGGCTTGAGGAGACGCTGCGAATTGGTGGAGCTGATAAGCTGAGGTGGATTGAGATTCTGACTTTCCAATCCGACCGTTCCCTCGCATTTATAGTTCCTCTCAAGGGTACACACATGCCGCATTCCTTCACCATTCGCTGGAAGCTTGAGCCACGCAACTCTATGTGTGTTCGCGAGCAGGTTCGAAACTGCGATGCTTCAACCCTACAGACAAGCCACGCTATACCATTCACTGGAAGCTTGCGCCACACACGTTCATCCGTGTTCGCGAGCAACTTGGAGATTACAGCGCTTCAGCCCTATGTACGCGCCACGCGCGTGTTCAAGTCCTGGCGACGAGCCGCAACAAACGATTTCTACAATAGCTTCTCCATTTCTGGATGTGCCACAATGCAGTGCAGACAATATCTCTGCAGAGCGCCAAGGCGCTTAAAATAACGCCCACTAAATATAGCACACTTCCCAACTCACTCTTATTTGACCGGTGAACGACCGGATCGATCGGTGCAAGCAGATTCCAGGCATCTTAGGACCCCTCNGAGCTCAAGTTACTGGATGCAAACCGCTTTCAAGCAATAAATTAAGACAGGATACAATCAACAACCCATATACAAAGTACCATAATAGTACTTGTACGGAGAAAAAGAATCGCAAAGAAAAAATGGAGCGCTCTGGGACTCTAATAATTCATAGAGAGGTCGTGTCGGCGCATGATGCTTCAGGCTACTCCATGTCCGGGTCTCTCGCTATCCACTGCATCTGACGAAGGTACCTGTAAGCGATGATCTTCTTGGCTGCAACCTTCCTGGTAGCCGACCCACGACCAACTTCAACGCCGTTGACTGTAGAAATGTTGAAAGGGAGTGGTGTAAGTTGGCTATTATTTGGAAGAGACGAAGGAAGCGGGAAGTGGGGATATACGGACTCACCCAGATAACGCAGAGTGTGGACGCCGGGCCCCGCGCTTTGTAGTTCCTCCCACTGTCCATAGGCATGGTTGTGGAGAAGTTGGACATAGTCTACGATAGTGAATAATTCCAAAACGCTGTGAGATAATGCTTGAGCGAGAGAGATAGGGAGACTTGCCTTTGCTGGGGTCGTAAGATGACATGGCGTTGACAAGATAGTTCAGTGAAAGTAAAATACTGGAGAGATAATGGTGATGAGGTAGAAAGAATTATATACACGTTATTATACTATTGACAAGCCAAAGTAAATGCAAAGTACACACAGAACTCGATGCCAACCGCTCGGACGGGGAGAGTACTAGTAGCCAGCATTGCTGTTGTAGCCTTTGAACATGAATTTCAAGCAGAATTTGACGAACTGACCCCATTTACTGAGAGCCTCAGGGCATCCATAGAGGCCTAATTGGTGAGCACTGGCATTCGTGATCTCCACCTTCCAGCTCCGGCCAATGTGGTCCAGAGGCTTTTTTGTGTCCGGCACTTCTATGGAGGCTACAAACTGACCGGAAGCGTCGAACACATCGAATCGTAGTATTAAGCCCCATCGGCTCTTGCTTGACAGAACAGGTTTCAAGCTCAAGGGAGTCTTTTCAAAGCACGTCTCAAAGCTGGAAAAGATATAATCCAGTCAGGAATCGAGTATTCGTATAGTTAGCTCTGCACAAAAGGGGGGTCATTCACTCACCGCTCGAGACTTGCTACATCACGGCGTGAGTGCGAAAAATTGACCATGCACGAAGGAACACCAAAGTCTGCAAGAGTGGTGTCAAGCTCAATAGTGGTGTGAAACTCATTGGGAGTCTTGGCAGCAGCATTTACTCTGAAAGTCACACATTTAGCCCTAAAGATGGAGGATGTGATAGAGCAATAGTCTAGCGGATCATGTGAACAAGTGTTGGTGTGCAAAAATTCAATGATGATTGAATCCGACAACGACATAGTGAGACGCTGGGAATGTCAAGGCTTGAGGAAATGCTGCGAATTGGTGGCGCTGATGAGCTGAGGCGGATTGAGATTCTGACTTTTCAACCAGACGACTCCCTCCCATTTATAGTTCCTCTCAAGAGTGCACACATACCGCATTCCTTCACCATTAGCTGGAAGTTTGAGCCACGCGTATTCATGTGTGTTTGAGAGCGAGCTCAAAACTACGGTTCTTCGACCCTACAGACGAGCCACGCTATACCATTCACTGCAAGCTTGCGCCACACACGTTCATCCGTGTTCGCGAGCAACTTGGAGATTACAGCGCTTCAGCCCTATGTACGCGCCACGCGCGTGTTCAAGTCCTGGCGACGAGCCGCACCAAACGATGTCTACAATAGCTTCTCCATTTCTGGATGTGCCACAATGCAGTGCAGACAATATCTCTGCAGAGCGCCAAGGCGCTTAAAATAACGCCCACTAAATCTAGCACACTTCCCAACTCACTCTTTTTTNGACCGGTGAACGACCGGATCGATCAGTGCAAGCAGAGTCCAGGCATTTTAGGACCCCTCCGAGCTCGAGTTACTGGACGCAAACCGCTTTCAAGCAATAAATTAAGACAAGATACAATCAACAACCCATATACAAAGTAACGTAATAGCACTTGTACGGAGAAAAAGAATTGCAAAGAAAAAANTGGAGCGCTCTGAGACTCTAATAATTCATAGAGAGGTCGTGTCGGCGCATGATGCTTCAGGCTACTCCATGTCCGGGTCTCTCGCTATCCACTGCATCTGACGAAGGTACCTGTAAGCGATGATCTTCTTGGCTGCAACCTTCCTGGTCGCCGACCCACGACCGACTTCAACGCCGTTGACTGTAAAGATGTTGATAGGGAGTGGTGTAAGCTGGCTATCATTTGGAAGAGACGAAGGAAGCGGGAAGTGGGGGTATACGGACTTACCTAGATAGCGCAGAGTGTGGATGCCGGGCCCTGCGCTTTGTAGCTCCTCCCACTGTCCATAGGCATGGTTGTGGAGAAGTTGGACATAGTCTACAATTGTGAATAATTCCAAGACGCTGTGAGATAATGCTTGAGCGAGAGAGATAGGAAGACTTGCCTTTGCTGGGATCGTAAGACGACATGGCGTTGACAAGATGGTTCAGTGAAAGTAAAATGCTGGAGAGATAATGGTGATGAGGGATAGGCAGGAGGGCGAAGCTTTTAAACTACACAAGGCGCTGCCTCAGTACCACAATCTACTACGCCTTACCCGCCTTTTGGGGTTCCATTCTCCGAGTACCGTTTGCAGTAGCCTCAGTGCAACAACTGCTTCACGGAATAATCTTTAGAATCAGAACGTACGGCAAAGCTATAGCTATCGCTGTTACTCCCGTGGCTCAAACACACATATTCTTTGTAGTTAGTTCCAATTGTATCATAAATCCGAAGAGGTGAGACGAAGAATCAATTTCTGATCTTTCCATCTACTCGTAGACTTTTATTGATAGTCAGTGCGCGTCCGTACTGCTCGGACATCATCAAGCGTACCCCAACGCATCGAAGAATCTACAATCTATTCCAAAAGGTACATTGTAAAACATGTAATGCCTTTGTGACACCGTTCTAACCTTGCCTCAACGGGACACATACAAAAGAGTGGTCTCATAGACCAAACTAGACGCAAATTCTCGCGGAAAAGGAACAAGCACACCTCTCGGGGCTACAGTTTCAAGAGATATGAAACGCACTGGCTCGCCACAACAGCCCTAACGCGACTTGATTGACTAATCAATGACGAAAGCAAACTTGGCAGTTTAGCGCCAGGCGGTAAATGGGCGCTCGACAACTTCGGGAAGGTGGTGATAACCAAAGATCGGTCTGATTGACTTTGCTGGCAGCATCTACATCGTATCTTGTCACGAATCACTATTGACGGTGGACAATTATACTCGTTGTAGCTCTCCGCGACTAAGAACATCATTCCCCGATGTTCGGGGTAGACCCGGCTCTCAGCGACAATTGTGCCGTCTCCCCACGTCTGATAGACATCGGTCCGGACCAAAAAANTGTCGAGATACGGAACTACATTTTCTCATGGAGATTGTCGTGGGATGGCTTACCCCCCGCCATAATCAAGTATCATAGAGATTAACAGCATATGCACAACAACTATTCGATCCAACCGATGAGTTAGGACCTAGTTCAATGAAAAGTCTTGCGTTTCAGGGGTAATCATCAGAAAATCCCAAAGATTATCATTCTGACCTGACTCGGAGCGACTTCTCTCAAACATAGATATCACTAGTTCTTGTTATTGAGCTGAGAAAGCTGAGAAAGGACTAAGCACAGAACAGAAAACGAGCTCCGAACCTCTGATATCAGACCGCCTCTACCCCTTTTGTTGGCGTATTCGTCCATCTGCGCAGCAGGGCCATCGGACTCACAGAGCGGAAGCGCCTATTCCTACTGACAGACTATTCTCCTGGTGATCTTGACTTCACATACGGGCACGGCGCCTGCTTATCGTACTGATAACATGGGAATGGCTCTCCGGCATACACACGGACTGTTCAAAAACCTCTGCTGCGGTCAATGTGGGAACTCGAAGCGTGAGTGGCCGCATCAACAGGCAACAGTAGCGGCCGATGGAGTTTCACAATGGTTCTCCCGGCTTACCACAGGCGTAGCATCCGCGACACTTCACCTGAGCTGAGGCTGATTACAGTTCTGACGTTCCAAATAACTCCCTCGGAATTATTGCTCCTCCAAGGAGTGTACACTTGCCGCATTCCTATCCAGTGTCACTGGAAGTTTGAGCCCCGCACATCCATGTGTTCGCGAGCGGGTTTACGGTCCTTCGGCCCTACGGATGAGCCACACTGGCGTTTCAGAGTCCTAGCGACATCTCATAGCAACAGCCTCTACAGTAACTCCTCCATTTCTGGCTGTGCCCCAATGCACGGACTAGATCTCTACAGAACGCCAAGGCGCCTAAAATTAACGCCCAACAAATATCGTACGTTTCCCAACTCGTTTCATTCGACCCATGTACGATCTGATCGAGATCAAACAGTGCGAGCGGAGCCCTAAAGTAATTACTTGGGCTCTCGAAGCCAAACTCACTGGACAAAAGCCGCTTTCAAGGAATGAAGAAAGGTAGGATACGATTAACAACTCATAGCCGGCTATTATACAAAGAAATATAGTACTAGTAAAGGAGAAAAAGAATTGTAAAGAGAAGAAAAAAAAAAACGCTCTAAGACTCTAAATATCTGATAGAGAGGCCGTGTCGACGCATAATGCTTCAGTCTACTCCATTTCCGTGTCTGCTTTAATCAATTTTTGCTGACGAAGGTACGTGTAGGCGACGATCTTCTTGGCTTGAACCTTCCTCCTCGCCGATGCACGACCAACTTCATCGCCGTTGACTGTAAGGATGTTAGCAGGGAGTGGTGTGAGTTGGCCATTGGTTTGGAAGAGACAAAGGAAGAGGGAAGTGGGGATATATGGACTCACTTAGATAGCGTATAGTGTGCAATCCGGCGCCCGCGCCGGGTAGTTCCTCCCACTGTCCAGGGACATGGTTGTGGAGAATTTGGACATAGTCTGCAATGTTGAATGATTCCAGGACGCTGTGAGATCAGAGTTGAGCGAGAGGGATAGGAAGACTTGCCTTTGCTGGGATCGTGGGGTGGCATGGTGTTGGTAGAATAGTGAAAGTGAAAGTCAAATGCTGGAGAGATGGTGATGATGAGAGATAGGCAGTAGGGCGAAGCTTTTATACGAAGAAATAGTTTGCCTCAGGGCCACGATTCATATGCCTCACTCACCTCTTGGGGATCCATTCTCCGAGTATTGCTCGCAGTTGCCTCATTGCCACAATCGCTGCACGGAAATAATCCTAGGCATCAGAAGGAAAGGAAAGACAAAGCCATAGCATTCGCTGTTATTTCAATGCTCGGTAATATCTATCTTTTGTAGATAGTTCCACGTTTTTCAATGAGGGCGTAAAGATGAGCTGAAGGCTCAATCAAGTTCCGGCGCTTCCATCTCGTCGGCGTGTATTGATAATCGAAACGCGTACCCGTGCTGCTCGGACATTCTCGTATGCCCTGAAGCGTACCCTAACACACTGAATCGGCCACATAAACTCCGAAAATATGCTTGTAATGCATGTAATCCCTCTGGGGCACCGTTTCTAACCCCTTGCCTACGCAGAACACACAGACGAGTGATCTCACAACCCTCGACAAAAATTCCGCGTACAAGCAACAAGTACACTTTTGGAACCTTAAATATGAAGGAACCTGAACGTACAGGCTTGTCACAGAACAGCATGAAACAATTTCAGCGATTAATCAACGATGAAGACCAACATGCACTATGAAGAGCTTAGCGCCCAGTATGTGGCAAACAAGCGCTCGGAAACTTCGGGAAGGTGATGACCTGAAGTCCATCCATTGGCGTCACCGGCAGTGTCCAGATCCTATCTTGTCGCAAGACAGCATTGAAGGTGAAAATCCCCTGATACGAGTAATAGCAGCTCGCCGCGGCTCAGAAGATCACTGCCCTCGGGTTTCAGAGTACACACGACTTTCTCAACGATAGTTGTGCCGAATCATTGCGTCCGACGGATGTCGGTCTGGAATAAGTAATCCCGAGCGATGTAGTTATTTTCGCATAAGTTTGTCATAGGACGACAACGTCCTGCCATAGTATTAGTCGGGTACCACACAGCGTTACAGCACGCGTAAAACCAGTCAAGACCGCCGATAAGCTAGGACCTCGAGAGGTGAAAAGTCTCAGGTTTCAGTCTAAACATCACATCAAGGATATTGCTCTGGTCAGACTCACTATGACTCTTAGAGATCACGGGTCCCTCAATGGAGCTGAGAACGGAAGATACACAGAAAAGAAACGGATGTCAACGCTCTGAGTCTCTGACCAAACTGACCTTGTGCTGCTTGTTGTTGCGCAGTTGGTGTGCAGCAATCATGGGACCCATGCCCTGGGCGAAACGAACTTCAAAGCTAGGTACGGCCATGGAAGATAACTAGACATACTTTGAGCAAGGTATATTCAAGCTTCATCGTGAAGATATTCAGCAAACGATTGATGGTGAAAATGGATGCTGAGCCGCTTGAATTCTCTGTACATCCTCGGTGGGAAATGCGGGTAGACATTGTCGATAGAGCGAAAGTCAGACAGGATGAGATCCTGGGTTACATCTTTCAGGTTAAGACAAAAGTTAATTTTTAGGAGAAACACGCTGCTAACCCCGTATTCTTGATGGGAAAGAAGATTTCAAGACCCGAGGTTGAAGAAAGAGTCATGATTCCTGGTATTATTCTGGTTGAAGAGGCTTTCTGCGATGCTCCAAGCTTCCAGCCATCTTCATGCCGTCGAGAGAGGGAACAGACTTCCAAAAGATCTTCCTAGTCGACTTGCGAGACATATTTCGGGCGCTGACAATAGAAAAAGAACAGGTGCGTTTTGGAAGCTGTTGAATATCGTATCAACGACGGGCAAGCTGTCAACAGATCCAAGAGGTGGGGACAAGACTGGAAGGGGGACCGTGCGCTGAATGCCATCACGACCTGGGCAAGATTACAGCATCCCTAAAGCATTGTCATTTTTTNGAGCCGGATGTCAGGTGAATCCGGTCTTGCAGATGTGAGGAAGACCGCAATCTGGCGCTGTTGATGATTCGAGCTTAAATTTGAAGTCGACGCATATTACCGAGGCATTTTGCCGAAGGGGGTCGCAAAAGGCCAAGACCGCGTTCCTCCTTGTAACCGGCACAGGGGACGGCACTGGGCCTGCCATCATCCTTCATGAAGCTCCGCAATCCACGTTGTAGATCAATCGCCTGTTGCCAGTCGCTTTGAATCACCGCTTTCTTCTCCGTTATCGCAACAGTGCCAGGAACTGCGAGCATGGGCCCAAGGGTGTCTTCGGCTTTGACTGGTAGATTCTTAGGCTCAATGGGAGAAGGAATAAAGCAAGTATAAGGTGATATGGAGTGGTAGGCAAGGGGACAGCACCTAGAAGAACCATGCAAAATGCCTCGGCCCTTGCCGTGCGCAGCATCGGCCACTTGCCACAGGTTCCCAGGTTAGTGGCTATGCACTCTGAAAAGACTCGAAGTCACTGCAAATACGTGTGTTGACTAGTAAGCGTCGAGCAAGCCCCATGGAACGAACAAGATGCTCTTCCTCATTGTTAAATACCTGCTCTGCATTCAAGTTGCGCGGCCTCTTCGACTCAACTATTATCCTCGTCTCAATCCACAAGGCAACACTGAACATTAGTCGTGGACGTTTTTGTTCAGGCAGAATCCTGAGATTGGAATGCAAGATTCGACAGAACCACTAACATATTAATAGAAGACAGAAAAACGTGTTTAACCCCGTCACTTTCCCCGGGGTTCGAACCTTTCACGGAAAATTTTAAAAACCAGCTCCATCTCTACATGAATCGCCTGATGCTCGCTCGGAAACGTGCTCGGGCCCGAACGTCGCAGCTACACCATTTCTATCCAATATGCCTCCCACCCTGCCCGCCAGCATGCATCCATGCAATGTTGTACAGCCTAAACTATATTTCCCGTAGTAATGAGATGCGGGTAAGGACCTGGATCGTAGAAATCTCGAGAAGAGGTATTTGATGGAATTGTGGTCACGATGACTGTGTGGCAGATGATCGTCGAGAAACGCTGCTAAATACTTGAATCAGTTGTTATTGAGATCCTGCCCTCCTCATACATGTTGACCTCGCTAATGCAGTAGTGCAGCGTTACAGGGATTGACCTCTGTATGTCGCCTTCATATCCTCGATCTGTAGCTTCCGAAAATCCCTCTCTCCAAGGGTCACCCGAGTAGTTAAAGCTACTCCACGAGTCCCCAGAATCGCTCCATTATATAGCGAAGAATCGCGGATAATCATGGATGGGATAGTTCTTAACCTCGCACCCTCGCCCTGTCCGAGGTTTAGCCAAATACTCGAGTGAACTCGGATTCCCCGCTGTCGCATTAACACTTCTATCTTCAATGTTTATATAGCGGCGATTCTCTCCATTGCAGCGTCTCAACCACACTATCGTCCTGCAAAATGTTGAAGATCTCAGTGGCCTTTGTATTATTGGCAGCTACATTTGCCCGTGGCGCCCAGCCTCTCTATGGTCAATGCGGCGGCCTTGGTTACAGTTAGTGTTCATGCACTGTACACCGTTTCAATATCTCACGTCGGTTCATCGGTAGCCGGAGACGTTACTTGTGTATCAGGAGCTGTTTGCACCAAAGTGAACGAGTTCTACTCGCAATGCTTGTAAGTTGATACATCCAAACCATGATCGACACTGTGCCTTACGTATTCTCAGACCAGGAGCCCCTACTTCTTCAACTCCTATAACAACATCGACACCTACCATCCCGACATCCACAACCCCCACCCCGACTAGCACCACCACGACAGTCCAGGTCCCAAGCCAGACACCCATTCCAGGTGCGGACACCAGCACTGCCGATGTCGTCTCAGCGTTCAACCAATACAACGTATGCAATACATCCCACTGTTCATCGACCGTCTTCATCTCCCACTCACATATCTATAGGTTACGACTCGCTTTGGTATCACCTTCAACCCCACCGCTATTCTCGGTGTTGCCTTCACTGCCGGAGGCCAGACTCTAAGCTTCAAAGCCGGTCAAAACGTTCCCAGGAACAGTCCGTACCCCGTCTTCTCTATCTTCCGCAAACTTTGATCAAATGACAACTTCCTCCGTTAGTGACCGCCCAAACCCCTCAGCTCTCGCTGTGGGGAACAACAGACCCAGGGCCATTCGTCATTGTCATGGCTGATCCTGACGTCCCAACTCCTCAGAACCCTACCTTCGGCCCGGTTCGTCACTGGCTCGCTGGCAACTTTTACCCGACACGCACATCGAACGTCCTTACACCGACCGGTACCGCTATCACACCCTACTTCCAGCCCACCCCTGGGACCGGGTCCCCCGCTCATAGGTAGCGTATCGTTCAGTCTTCCTGGAGTGTTTATTGACGTCGCTATCTAATAATTGAAAAGGTACACGTATTTGCTGTATAAACAGCCTGCCAACTTTAGCCAACAAACAATCGTTACTTCACAAACGTCGATTGTTAACTGGAATGTTAGCCAATTCGCCTCTCGGGCTGGGTTGGGTGATCCGATTGCGGGCACCTTCATGATGACTACCATGTAATTCCATCGATCTTGGCAGGGAACCATGCGATGCCGGAGGTGTGACCTATATATTATGTTATCGAGGCATTTCTTTTCGTCGTACATATCAGTATCTTTTGGGCAATGAAACTTTGGCTTTTGGTAGACTTGGGGTCGAAGGTCGTGCCAATACAGTATCCGACGTTAGTTAAGCTCTGTTGGGTAGATTCGTCTTTGCAGACGCGAAAGGGACCACAACTGGCTATCGTGATGATTCGGGTTCAGGAGAAGCCTTCGTCACGCAGACACCGGTCTTATAATTAGCGAGGTTATATTTGACCGGGACTAGTACCCATGTACTCAAAAAGAGGGGCTCGCAAAAACATCCAGGGCCGAAGGCTGGAATCCGAGTCTGTGGAGGGCGAAGTGGTGATACAGGAGAACGAGTTGGGAACAAACCAAGTGCGGACGCGACATTCTTTTAGTCGGAACAAAAAANCCAGACTCGCTTGAATCAAACAGGTGACCCTCACATGCCGTAGATACCCTTTACCTTTGCAGTCCGATGACTCATAAGAAGTGGCCCTCGGAATAGCGAAAGAGGCGGGAGAGTTGGGCTTCGGGCTTCGGGATCGACTTCGGTTGGTTCAGGACAACAGAGAAACATCGAACTAGTGACGATGGAGGTCCGATGGGTTTCCAGGTGGCGAATGCATCAGACTACTATTTGTTGTTGAAGCTTACTATGAAACGGGAGCAAAAGGCTGTTTGTTAGCTGCCTCGATGCTATGCTGCTTCAAGCGGTAGTTACTCGGGTCTGATCATGCTTGTTGATTTTCCCTTTGTCCATCAGAGCGGCGATCTCACAGCCCGCAGGTGTCATGCTTTTCTCTTACTGTGACTCTCACGTCGATACCTTCCATGGTAAGCTGGAGAGACGTCCACAGTCGAGTGCGGAGAATAATTTGTGGATCGATCCTTTTTTGGCTGTCGGATACGACTCTACACCGGTATTCAGTTTCCAGAATCCATCTTGAGACAGTCTAATTGATCAGCTGAGTTACCTTCGTACCCTGTTCAAACTGATGCCGCCTGTTGTGATTTTAGGCATAAAGTACTTTCGAAACGTCCGTGCAGGCCGTTTACGGACGCCTCATCCTTTCTTCTCGGCGAAGCCAGTTTTAGAGTGCAATGCTATGCTTCGGCAGATGGCCGGCAACAAGAAACGGTTATTCAGAAAGCCGTGCTGATTATGGAGCGGCAGGTACTGATCATAGGTAGATGCAAATTTTAGATGTTGAGTCGATTGTAGGGCCCACAATCAGAGCAAGGACAACATCCAGCCTTCTCATATATGTACGACTTCAATCAATTGCCGGATGCAAACACTTTTCGTGTGGGTAAACTGAAATTTACGCACTGTCATTGGATGACACAAGCGATGCTGAGATAAAGCTGAGATCAAGCTGAGATGATTCCGAATAGTAACATTGACGGTGCCAAGACTTTGCACCACATCCCGGTGCTGGCGGGGCCTTTTGGCTATGGAGCACTGATTTTTGGTGCCTTCTAACGCTTCGATCCGATTGCAATGGACGATCATAGCGGAATTGAAGAACTCAACAATATCAAGGAATTCAAAACTCGATTGAGGAAGTCAGAGGCAACGTTCGGCGTAAATTTCGAACGTCGTGGTGGCGTAGATACAGAGCGCGGGGCTGGATTAGTTTCGATCGGAGCTTCGATCGAAGCCCAAAGCGTGTGCTCGGCGATTTGCGAGCCCGACACAATCCCGCCGCCTCGTGGATTCTCTAGCACCTACTTATTCAATGCTGCGGGCTGGATGGAGATCAATCTTCTCCCAAAGGTATCCCTTGTGCTTATCAGCGGTGAAGGGTGTAGAACCCCTTGCGGGAAGACAGCCGGAATGGACAGCCATTCAGGTACCGTGGAGGGTTTATATGGCTCGGTATTACATACCATCGGTACTGTTCTCCTCCCGGACTCCAGGACAAGCCCTAACCATTCGTGGTGTCGTTAAAAGCCCAGGCGCTCAGAGTCATTCATACCCCCACCTTTCATCCCTCCTATTTCTCTCTATGTCGCTTCCCGAAGGTCACCCCACACTCCCAAAGGACGCTCAGGGTAAAACGTGTCCTGTGACGGGCGCATCTCATGAGTATCGTCCCCCACAAGAGGGTGACTCTCGCTCACCATGCCCTGCCTTGAACACAATGGCAAACCACGGCTACCTGTACGTTCCTCTGCTTCACTTGCTCTCGGTGCCCTCGTAAACATACGTGTTCTTCCTACAGCCCTCGAGACGGAAAACGTATCACTGCTTGGCAGATCGTCAAAGGCCTGAGGGAGTGCTACGGCCTCACAACCGGCTTCTCCATATTCCTTTCATACGTCACCTGGATTGTCCTTCGTAGAGTTGGTCCTGTCGACCTCTACGAAATTGGGAAGCACAACGCTGTCGAACACGATGCCAGCCTCGTGCACCACGACACACCCGCAGGCGAAACATACGCCCCCATCGAAATCGACCGGGAACTCCTGGACGAGTTCGTGAAGGAGGCGCGTACGGAGGTTGAGGTCGATGTTCCCAGTAGTGATCCTGAGAAGCCGAAGAAGGAGAAGCTATCGCTGTTGACGATCGCCGACGTTGGACGGGCCCGCGTCCGCCGAGAGAAGCAATCACCGCCTCTCAGTAAATTCCACGCCGAAATCGCTCGCGGAGAAGTCGCTATCATTCTCGGAGTTTGGGAGACGAAGACGAAGGAGGTTACCGGGACCCGGATGGACTGGCTCAAGGTATGGCTGGGGGAGGAAAAATTGCCTGAAGGGTGGAGGCCAACCAAGCAGGTTGGCATGTTCGAGACAATGAAGCGTGCTAAGGGAATCAAGCTAGCTTCCGAGGCCGTTCGTAGCCAAGAAGGAGCAACACCGGAGCAGTAGGTTTGGAACAACTTGGGACGACCTTTTGCTATGATCACTCCTGATTCACTACTCATATCTTTGCTAATGTATCTATATCTCTAGCCATCTATTTTGTCCGTATTATTGTATATCATTTACACTTGATTTAGCACCTAACGTTGTGCTCAGATGATCGGCGTTAAGCAAAATGCAGCAATGGCGTCAGAGCTTGGTGTATTCTGGGTCCCGCTGCCATGGGCGCCGGTGTGAAACTGAAGCTTTTCATTCGTTCCAATCGGATCGTCTCTCAAGAAGAACGACGCTTTTTCTGATAAGAAAGAGGAAGCTCATCAGTGAGGTTCGCTGAGTTCTCGGTACGTTTGGAGGGGTACAAGATTATTGGTGCTCGACGCCCTCCACCGCGTCTGTGGCGGCCTCATCAGTCAATACGAAGAGCTTGAGCTTTATTCCTAGCCATGACGTGGTCCGATCTCCTACGACTGAGCATATCCATGAGCCTGAGTTTATTCTCAAACGATGCGGACTGGAGAGAAACGTCTGATCCGGAGGGTAGCAGTCAGGAGCGAGAAATTTAAAGCAGGCATCCGATCTGGAAATGTCATGATACAGACGATTGGAGAAAATAAATGGCACCTCCTGGCCTTCCTTCTTTGGAGTCCATGACCAAGGAAAAATAATTGCCCCCAGAGCCCTCCAGTGCACCCACAAGGTAGTCCAGCTTCCCTCGAACGTTGATCTATTCGGCTCCCAACGTCACAGGTGACGAGTCACGAATCTGACGGTGATTAGGATCGGCGGCTCTAAAGAGGCATTTCTCAGAAGCAAGGTACTGAGAAGTATGTGGTACGTACCTACTGCAGGTACGCGGGATGAAATTGGATACCGACCTGACACAATTCAGAAATGTTCACGAAACTCTGAATGGCCGCTCGCACTCCGGTTTGACGGGGAGAAGTATTCCTTCATGTTTCATTAACCCCGCAATGTCAGCAATAGCTCTGGAACTTCTGTACGCATTACGTTGAATAAAAGAAAGGCAAGGACGATCTAACGGACATGGGTGTGGGGCTTGACGTTATGAATACAGGCCGAACTTATCAGCTAAAGGCATTGTTGTCGAACAACAGAACTCTATACATACCTTGTTCCCGAGTACTATGTAGCATGGAAGATTTACACGGGCCTGCCAAAATCCGTACTAAGAGTTACGTCCTTCCACCGCTCAAGATTCTGCAGATCATGGTCCAATCCTGCTTTGATAGATTTGAAGGCATCCGAACCGAGTACCAGGCTGGTCGGGGACTCCGAACTCGTCGTTGAGAAGGTGCCTGTCCCATGGACCAAGTCGACGAGGACTCGAGCGGCTTGAGACGGGTCGCCTGGTTGGATACCGTCATAAGCTAAAGAGAGACTCAAGTTTTGGATCGTTAGATAGATGCCCAGCACGCCGTGTTTGGTGGTGAATAGATCGCGAATAAATGGACTCACATTGAAAGAGATTCGCCCCATCATTCGAAAGTTGCGCGTAGTCTGATATTCTTGAGGGCGTGGGCGCAAGTTTCTCCCCGCTTAAAATGGGCGTTCGAAAGTATCCAAAGTCGACGCAGATGCTACGTAAACCCAGAGGAGAGATTTCTTTGTGTAGGGAGCGAGAGATGCCTGCAAAAGGGATTGCTTTATTGGCTTCATATCCTTTGAAGGAGAGTCGTCTCGTACCTCTCATAGCCCATTTGGTTGCGCCGTAGATTCCTGAATACGGTAAACCTCTTACTCTCCGTCAGCAAACAGTGGAATACGCCTTCAGCTGAAAGAGGAGATGATCTACTCACAACCACCCAGCTGCCGAACCAGCCCACAGAATCGTTCCCGTCTTCCTCTGGCGCATGAACGGTAAAAATGCTCGACAAATGTTGAGGGCGCCGAACAGATTCGTACTAAACAAACATCAAATGGATCAGTACTGCGATGATTCCGCGATCATAAATATGAGTAGGTGAAAGGGTGATTTAGCTCACTTGAACTGGGAAACTGTCTCTTCAGGCGTGCATTCTTCTATAGTTCCAGCGAGGAGATAACCTGAATAAATATCACGCTCATCAGCACCCTTTAATTCGATAGACAGATTGCAAGTTCGTAGCTGGTATGCTCCTACCTGCGTTATTGACAACGATGTCGACCCTTCCGTAAATCTCCACAGCCTCCTTCGCATTTTCAGAAAGGCGTTCAAGAGAAGCCGTCACATCCAGCTCGAGAGTCACTGCACCCTTGTCCTTGAGGTCTGCTAGTTTCGAGACTGAGCTCCCTCGAGCGGTCGCAATGACGTTGTCTCCTCTGGAGAGAGCGGCATAGGCTAGCTCTCGGCCCAGCCCAGTTCTGTCACACGCAGTGTAAGAGATAGAAGCTAGGGTAGCCTATTGGCAAGTCAAGGGTCGGAAATAGCACGCACGAAGCTCCAGTTATGAGCCAAACGAGTGCCGAGTCTCGACTTGATGGACTCCTAGACATATGGTAGCGGAGGTGTTGAACGGGGCAGGAAAAAATTAGTCTCTTCAACACCACTATTTTGCCAGAGAGGGTCAATTTAAATAGTACCATCCTGGCCGGAAAGCCTCCTTCGAAGTCATGGCACCTTTGTTCATTTCGGCATGGTGAATCTGGGGTCTGACTCAAAAGGTTTACGTCTTGCGGTCGATAGCAAAAATGTCGGTCCGAAAGGCTCTCTAATAGGGAGTCCTTTCCGTGCACCACAGTAGCGAGTGGATGCAGGTTTGTCTGGGGCAGCCCAACCGGATAGCCAAGATAGGACACCCGACTGTCCTGGGATACCTTCTAAGTATGACTGCGGATTTTTAATCGAGGGACAGAGTACCCACGACCTGAGAGAGTCGAATCGCATGGCAATGTAAGGCTTCGTAGTCTCTTGAGGGCACCCTCTTTCCGGCTTCAGTATCTCGACACCCTTTTCCTTCAATTCGAGCGACGGCCTCCGCGCATATGAATGATATGGGAATGGAGAGCCGATAGCCTAGAACAGCGCTTGGCGTCACTTCAAGTCGTTTCAAAGATTAATTTACACGGGGAAGGGAACGATGATGAGGACGTACGGAGTACCAAGTTTGATGTACCTAGGAGCACACAATCATCTACGAAGCCGTGGGCTATGATTCATATGCCGATAGTCTTTCATACATATGCTTCTGCTGCGTACTAGTGTCCAAGAAAGGTCGTCCAAGCTTCCCGACAATAGTATCACCACCACAACCACGGCCCTATGCCTCCCTCCAGCTCCCATCCAACGCATCCTGGACCAAAAATTGATACCAGAAATACGCTATAGGCGAAGTAACCGCATGCCACATTGCATGCGCGTCTAGGACCCTAGCCCATAGAGGGAAGTCAAATACCTCGAGACCCGTAGCTGCCGTAGTAAGTGCTACAAACAGGCCGGCTTTCCAGGCGAATGGGGGCCTGTATATTTTAGGTCTGTTCGGGTACCGTCGTAAGATGAATATCGTTCTCAAGGGAAGAAAGTAGAATGTCCATAGGAGATTATGTAGTAATCCGAGGACGAGGCTGAAGATGGAGTTGTAGTAGTAGTTGAATCGGGGTTCGGAGGTTAGGTAGATGATGTGCCCCGTATAAGTGAGCAGGAAAATTATCGCTAGCAGAGGGTTGGGTGCTAGCGAGGATAGCAATGACGGCGCTTGTGGATTGGTGAGCTTACCCCCGCTCGGAAGGCGGTAGAGGTGGAAGAGACGGATGAAGGTGTAGTAGAGTGCGCTGAGGGTGGCGAGGGCTGCGGAGAAGTAGTCTAGTTTTTCTGTTATCGGGAAGTCTGTTGAAATAGGAATCGAAAAATTCAACAATTGGGCCTGCATCTCGAGATACTGATGTTGGGCAATATCGACATACCCCGTGTGTGGAACACCGCCGACCAAATCCACGCATTCATACTAAGCACCGCCCATACAAGGTATAGTTTCTTCATCGGATGGTCATTCGGTAGCCTCGTCTTAACAATCTTAAACCCCTTCCAGTGTGCCCATAAGTTGAACACCGAAAACACCACCGACGCAGGTTCCTGCATCCCAGCATACCGCCAAAACGGCCATTTGCCGTAGTATTGCTCCATGGGCCTCCCGGACGAGATGGCCTTGGCTGCAATAGAGTGCATGCAAGTGTATTTGCAGTCATCCTGGCACGACCAGCGCATGAGGTACAACGAGAGTGGGATGGGTTCAGAGCCCCAGGTCGATATCCAGGTGCCATGGTTGGGGGCTTGGGGTTGGCATTTTGAGATCGCGCAGTTGGCGGTGCAGGTCGAGAATTCAAAGGCTTTGTCGCCACAGGATGCTATTGAGAGCTGGGGTANTATATAAGAGAAAGAGGAGGTATACAGGGAGAGCTTTTAAGGTGAACATCGACAACCTATGTTACCACGACAAGGCGATGAAAACATGGGAAAGCGGACTCTGAAGATTGGCTGCCGAGTCTAAGCGGCACAGCTGTAATAGGCACCTCATCAGACCTTTGGATGCAAGAAGAACACACGGCCTCAATATATACGTTCTCTATATTCAGTAGATTACGCCGTCATATCCTCCAACTCGATTTGCCGACTCCCTTGAACGAGGTCACAAGGCTGGCAGAGGACGGGGTCATACAGTCTTCGAGCGCGTTTCCGCGGATGTTGTCCCTGTTTCTGATTTACTCTCTTGTGAAGATCTAGGTGTCCGTAGGCACGATGCCAGCATCAAAATTACGCGTTTGAGTTTGGCCATACCCTCCCCCAGGTAGCACCAACGATATAGAGTCGATCTCGAGTCGCGTAAAAGGGAAGGTTTCGACTTGTTGCATAACCCGGCTTTGGTTCTTTGTGAATCCCAAATACCGCTTCTCCCATTGGGAGTACCTTTGATACAGCTAATACGCAATGTAGTATATGCTCCTGTCCCTTTTTAGATTTAAAAATAAGACAGTCAACCGAAAATGGAGAGTTAATATTCCCTACAGTCAGCACCCGACTATCCTCGCTCTCCAAATCGAGTTCCTCCAACCCACATACAGCATCGCGTATGTGCATCGCAATCGGAAGCTTCCCCTGCTACCCCCATAAATGTTGCAGATACCCCCCNTTTTTGGAAGCTATTTATCTGCTCCTGCAATGCAGGACCTCACAGCTGTTGGGTTTTTGGCACCAACCGGAGCCAACCTTGGATCCGCTTCCTCAAACGCCTTCACCTGGCTCCACAAACCCTCTGCGTCCCATGCATGTATGAACCTTACCTCCTCCAGCCGTTTTGACAGTCCCTTCGTCTGATTCTCCGCCAATTTCCACCAAGCCTTCCGTCCTCGACTGTACCATCCACATAAAAGCCGCTGGATTGATGCCGGTCGGATACGAGAAGCCAACCTCCTCACGCCTGGATTTTGCAGCGTCAAAATCTTGAGTTGGGGAAAGATTGGACGAGGAGAGTTGACATCGAGACTGAGCGCGCCAAGTCCATCCATATACCAAACCTTCAGGTCCTGAAGGTCCAGGTACCACACATTTTGACAAAGGGCAGAGATAGGACACCCGTCCAGCTTGAAAACCCTCTAAGTATGATTGCGGATTGCTAATTGAGGAGCAGCGTACTCGCGACCTGAGCAATAAAGCTTAAAGAATCGAATCGCATGACGATGTATGGTTTCGCAGTCGCTTGAGGAGGCCCGTCTATCCAGCTCCAGTATCACAGCACCCTTCTCGTTCAATTCGCCATTTACATCTGGATGTCGAGCGACGACCCCCTCGCATCTGAATTATATGAGGAGGGAGAGACAATATCCTAGAGCAGTCCTTGGCTTCACTTCAAGTCATTTGATCAATTTACACGGGGAAAGGGACGACGATGAGGACGTACGGAGTACCAAGGTTCAATGTACTTAGGAGCAACCAACCGTCCAGCCATGGGATATGATTCATGCGCCGATAAACTTTCATACATATACTTCCGCTGCGTGCCAATGTCCAAAAATATCTTCAAGGCTTCCCGACAACAATATCACGACCGCAACCACTATACCTCCCTCCAACTCCCATCCAATGCATCCTGGACCAAAAATTGATACCAGAGATACGCTATAGGCGAAGTGACCGCATGCCACATTGCATGCGCGTCAAGGACCCCAGCCCATGGAGGGAAGTCAAACAGCTCAAGACTCGTAGTTGCAGTGGTGAGTGCAACGAACAAGCCCGCCTTCCAGGCGAACAGTGGCCTGTATTTTTTAGGTCTGCTCGGGTACCGTCTTAAGAGTGATATCGAGGGAAGGGAGTAGAGTGTCCATAAGAGATTATGCAATAATCCGAGGACGAGGTTGAAGATGGTGTTGTAGGTGTAGTCGAATCGGGGTCCGGAGGTTAAGTAGGTGATGTGCCCCATATAAGTGAGGAGGAAGGCTATTGCTAGCAGAGGTTTGGGTGCTAGCGAGGATGCCAACGATGGTGCGCGTGAATTGGTGAGTTTACCCCCACTCGGAAGGCGGTAGAGGTGGAAGAGACGGATGAAGGTGTAGTAGAGTGCGCTGAGGATGGCGAGGGCTGCGGAGAAGTAGTCTAGTTTTTCTGTTATCGGGAGGTCTGTAAAAATAAGAATCGAAAAATTCAACAATTGGCGTTGCGTCTCGAGAGATTGGTGACAGGCAGTGTAGACATACCTCGCGTATGGAACACCGCCGACCAAACCCACGCATTCATACTAAGCACCGCCCATCCAAGGTATAGTTTCTTCATCGGATGGTCATTCGGTAGCCTCCGCTTGACAGTCTTAAACCCTTTCCAGTGTGCCCATAAGTTGAACACCGAAAATACCACCGACGCGGGTTCCTGCATCCCAGCATACCGCCAAAACGGCCATTTGCCGTAGTATTGCTGCACAGGCCTCCCAGATGAGAGGGCTTTGGCTGTGATAGAGTGCATGCAAGTGTATTTGCAGTCATCCTGGCACGACCAGCGCGTGAGGTACAACGAGAGTGGAATGGGCTTAGAGCCCCAGGTCGACATCCAGGTGCCGTGGTTGGGGGCTTGGGGTTGGCATTTTGAGATTGCGCAGTTGGCGGTGCAGGTCGAGAATTCAAATGCTCTGTCCCCCGAGGATGCTAGTGAAAGCTGGGGTATATATAAGAAAAAGAGGAGGTATACAGGGAGACCTTTTAGGGAGAACATCGACAACCCATAGGTTACCACGAGTACGTAAGAAGGCAATGTCAATGAAATCATGGGAAATCGGACTTTGAAGATTAGCTGCCGAGCGGCATGCTGAAGGCACGATCATTCGAACAACGGTCCTTCATATTCAAGATAGAAAAAACACACAGCGTTCAGTTATACATTCTATTCACTATTGGTCGGGGTATCGATAAGGCTAATTTTTACTCTGCGACGCACTATTCTGTATGTCCGTGTTTCCTCTCACTCGCTCATTCACGCAATCGTTCCTCTCCATTTATTTATGAGGATCCCAGTCCGTATCCATGCGTATTTCTACTCGTCCGGTGGCAATCTCCATCTCTATTGGTATCAACGCTCGCACCCCAGGGCCCTGGCAGCTGTTACGTCGGCGTGTCCTCTTAAACGACGAAAAAGTATGTATTTAGCCTCGTCCTACTGACTCACTCTCTCGCCGCTACTACCTTGTTAATAGTTGATACCTCAATGGTAAAGGTAGACGTCCTAACCTGCTCCAATCTAATTTCAACACTCGTTTGAACGGCATGCTTCGTGAGCCAAAGCTCTCCTTTCCATCAGCACGGTATCAGTCGAGACTAAATCATGGCCAGTGGAGGTTGATTATCATAGACCTTCTTGATCCATGCGCGTTAGGCTCTCATTGTCCTCAATGCCAATGAGTACCGGAGAGCTAACGGTGGCGGCTCTGGCTGGGACTTGACCAGATGCATAAAGTCAGTTTTGCCCCGCGATACTCGACCTGCCGATAAGACATATCTGACATGAAACTCAGCGTATCACGGTTAGAGGTGGCTGGTAGTACATACTTGTTTCCACTGGGGGTATGCCTTCATCCGTCTCGATTTCGTGTCGGATCCGGATCTGGCGTATTCCTCCACCCATCACATGAAGGGAGGGAGTCAGTCACACTCGACGAAAAACCGGATGGCATGGCATTTATCCCGTCCTCCAGTACAGTGTTCGCGTTCGCCGACTTATACACAGCTACGAGAAGCACCCGCGTAGCCCGCTGAGTGAACTGGATTGAAACATAATGATACATCAGCAACAGCCTGGGTGAGCGACCGAGCTGAGCCGGGGCATAACGGCGACGTTTGCGATGTGGCGCAAGCAAACGTCTCCGCTGATCAACTTCGGGCACACTTGTATACCAAAGATAGCCCCTTCGCAGACGTCTCGGAATAGCTTATGGATGAAGAGGCTCAAGGTGAGATTGACGTATATCTGTGGTGCCGAGTGACCGATAACACGCAAGTCAGGGGAAACACGATGGATGTTGATGGTCTTGGCCCCTTCCAGCCCCTCGACAACATGTAAGTATTCCCGTGCAGAGAGAGAGTGGGCCGCTCACGACGGGCATGGCCGTGGTAGTCATGTGTCCTCACTTTTCACTGGTTATGAGACGCAAATGACTGCATTAATAAATCACCACGAGGACGAACAGCGTGGAGTGGCACTGATTTCAACGCGCCACAGGGTTGCCCTAGTGTTGCCACGGGTTCGACCCGTCACGCCTGTCACAACCAAGTATTTTCATCCTCCCATTCTTGAAAGAACATCTATCAATGTTGTAGATATACTAAAATGATCACCCAAATATTCTCTACAGTCCCATATTTATTATGCAGGGTGATCGCACCGTAGTGTGGATAAAATTCAGCAAGTCAGTTTTGCGTGACAATCAGGTTGACCCACCCAACCCGTCAGAGGAGGACTGTTACCAACCATCAGTGCTTACAGGCTTTGTTTTGAAAATATATGGAGAGCAGGTTCCGATAGTACTCTTCCCAAGACAATTGTCCATTTTCAATGCGTCCCCCTCTGTGGCATGTAATTCCAGTTTCAGTGCCGAAACCCATGATATCATGCAACCCAACCCGTGGCAACACTAGGTTGCCCTCATTGATAGTTTTCACAATGGCTTGGGGTGGATTCAGAGCAGACTAAGATTGGCCACGTTTGACCCGCCGGCGACAACTAATATTTGGAGGCCATCCGATAATCCTACCCGAGCAGTCGAAGAGGCCAGGGATAGTTTCCTCATAGTAGGACCGGCAGAATTCGACTGGAAATTTAAGCGCTAATCCTAGATCCGACCCAGAGGGTCAACTCAAAGCGCAGTAATTACCGGTAGTCAAGGTGTCAAGGTACCATTGTGTTGGCTCCTGGTTACACGACTTCGTTGTCCTTGCGGCCAAGTATGTATACGGAGAAGCAGCCCTAAGATGTCTCTTCATTCAACCTCTTTTTTCTCGGTGCTTCACGCCGCAGAATGGCGCCACATACATCATAGGATCGGAAGTATGATGAATGGGGTCAACATGGCTTATGTCCCTTTCACCCTGAATTTTTGTCCCCGTTCCGCGACATGCTCGATTCAAAAAGAAATGATCAATTCATGCCTTCTCCTGATTCATGACCGACCCGAGTCTCCTAAAGGTCTTCTACAGAGGCGATTTCAACTTTACCGAACTCCTCGTGTCATTGAAATACGCTTGGAGTGTCAGAGATTCCGCTGATTTGGGTTCTTTTGGAATATTGTTTTCACCAGTGGTTGGGTCCCGACGCGACCCGTTCCTTATCTCGGATTTATACATGGGACATGAAGGATGCCACATGCCGGGAGTCAATTGTAAACCGCAGTCGCGAGCACCTTGTTCCAAGACATAAGATACATGCATAGGTGATAAAATCTCATTGCAGGGACATGAGTTTTGGGGTCGGGATGCAACCACTTGCACACCTTATGTGTAGCCAAATGGAGACAGAAGGCTTCTCAAAATGTCAAGGCGGTTAAGCGCCGGTGCCTAATTCATCGAGGTCTGGCTAGATCGGTATCTCGTTCGTGTTGGCTTCGAGATACTGAGCTGCGAATGCCGTTGAAAAGGCTGAAAACGACGTCTGGATACCGAGAAATTAGCTAGGCGGTGTAGTACGCATACCCGCGTCTCAATCGACGTACACGTGCACGAGTTTTCCAAGTTCCGAGTGTAATTCACGCGAGTACGATTTGTGGAACAGCTGTCATCAAGAGTGATATTAAAAATTCAACACGTTCCAGGGTCAATTTCAGGGTCAATCTTATCAATGGTTTTTGCAATGGCGCCGACTCAGAGCAGGGTATTATCAGCGGATTCCTATACCCTACAGTTGATACTTGAAGGTTATCGACAACCCTACCTGAGTAGTTGAAGGCTGAGTATAGTCGCTGCATGATAGTCTCGGCAGAATTGGATCGGAAGTTTTGGGCGCTTCTCCTTCGGTCAGTTCCGAGCCAAGAGAGTCAAGGACGAGGGGCGCGGTGATTCACTGGAACCCCAGAGATCTAATTGACTTGTTGTATTTCCAAGATCGAAGTCCCTTGCGGCTTGGGGGTATATAAGAGGGCTTTCCGAATGCTGGTGTTTGATATTGGCAAAACCCATGTTCACGTCAACTACCACCGCCATTGCGCCGCAAGTAACGAAAATCGTGCTGGAATATCTCGGTGACGGGGTAGGCAAAGCCTTGTTTATCAAGGCGTATTGCCTTAACCCCCCAGCCGATGACGGATGCCCTCATGGCCCTTGCCCGAATCCTGATGTGACTGGCATCGGTCAGCAAGTATCAAGTGCGTCGCGGCTTCCTTTGAGATATTATATTTTGCATTGAGAATAATCGAATTGTATAGTATACCTCACGACGGTCGCTTTCAGTGAGCTCACTAACCGCCTTTCGTGAGGTGCTGGTGCTGACTTGGATTTCTTTGCCACCAGCGACTGCTCTGGTGTACTTTCCAGGGATTATCAGGCAGATGCTCTACGCGCATCTGATCCAGATCTACTCCTTGATAATCGCTGCAGTAATCTCGGTAGTGCATGCCGAGCTAACTCAAAACGATGGTATTTTCGTTCTAGTGGCAGTGGGGTCACCCTGCACCTTCTATCTCTGGTTCGGAACCATACGTTCCCTTATCACCCGTTCTGGCAATCGTCATTTCCCCATGAAAGAGGGTCATGAAGAACCTAGGTCTTTTGAAGTCGCTCTCTTAAAGTTACTCTGCCTCCTTAGCCTCGCATTTGAAGTTGCTTTGGCATGTCTGCTGTTCATCCCTTCCACCCGAACCCGCTTTAGCCAGCCGTCATGCAAACGGGAATTTGGTGGCAAGAAGTTAATGATCAATCTCGCTTGGCCCGGTCAATACGGCCGTGAGGCACTATTGGGTATCGCGTGGATTTTGCCTCAAGTGTGGAGTTACAACTGGTGGGATAAACGCACTTCTGCCGTGTAAGTCAAGTTGACATCATTTCCGATAACCGCAGTTCTTATTCCAGATCTTCCGCTCAAGGACGCAGCAGCAATCCGACCCTCAGCATGAGATTACCAGTGGAGAGACGAATCCAGATGATTTGGATCTCATCGGCTGGACAGAAACTCTTCTTCAACGTCGATACCCAAATCTCATGGTCTCGCCAACACCTGAATTTATCACTGTTATCCTTCAACTCACGGGATTTGCTTATCAGCTGCCCATGGTAACCGACTCAGCATTTGCGTTCCTCCTCATCTGTGGTATATGGTTTGCAGAGTTTGGGCCCAACCGCGCGATTCCACGGTGGAAGTCAGTATCAACACGGACTCTGTACGTATCTTAGTTGTTCTCCTTCGCGTCCAATGTTGGTTGACATGACCGAATAGGATATCTCTGCCTATTGCGGGGTTTGGTCTCAAAACGTTTTCTCCCTATAACGCTATATCGATTGCGATGCCACCAATCCTAGCTTTGTGGTTTCCGGCGCTTCACACTGGTCAGGACTTGGTGGAGTCGACTAGGCGCCGCTGGGTATCATGGATTATGAAGGCAATGTACGAGACACGCTTGATCTTTTAAGAAACGATGTACTAACTGACTACAACTTTCCATTAGAGTTTCGGTCATAATACTTGGCATTGTTGCCTTGTTCGCTTTTACTCCCGTCGGATTCCCAACAACATACGACGTGGTCATCATATTCATTCTGTACTCTGCGAACCAACCAGGGGCTTTCCATCCTCGAATGCTTTGGGCGTAAGTGTTTTTCTCAGTCAATCACATCCTGCGAAGCACATTAAATCATTGAAATAAATAGATTCTTACAAATGGTGTTTCTCTTTCTGATGTCGAACACTTATATCAACATGGTTGTTCGCCTTATCGTGCTTTCTCCAAGTTCTGACACTGAGCCAGACGGGGACGGGGACATACCCTTTCACATGTTTACCGCAAAATTTTTCAGCATCGTGTTCTGGTTCGGTGCATGGTTGGGAACGACCCAGACATGGCTCCTAATCCGAGGTCGACGCGACAGAATCCGTCAAATAATGTATGTCAGCTCGCTTCTTTTTCCTTACGTGCGAGCTCATACATCTTCTAGAGATGCGATATTCTGCAGAGCTCACATATTCAAGTATGGGTTACTAGTCTTCTCTCCGAGTGCCCTCTGGGTTCAAGCGTGCATGCTATCGAACCCGACCAACTCAACGGCAATGACTTTTGGACAAGTGTGTATCGTTGCTTCTTTTGATGCATCGAAGTTCCGTTTGCCTGATGCAGGTTTCCATTGAAATGTCGCAGATTTTTGCGCTCAGTGTTTCGTTTGCCTCTCTTGTGTCACTCTTTGACGAGCTCCGTCAATTGAACATGCGGGAATATGCTGTCGCCTTCTTCAAGTCCAAGAAATTTCCAAGCGCTCCCAGTTCACCACCGGATTCGCTAGCTGTATCTCGTAACGCCGATTCAACAGTTTAAGTGAAGATTTTCGTAGGATAGAATACGGAGCACACGACACCCAGAGGTGAAGAGAGAGGATAAAGGTGGACCTCAGAACTCCCCGGATATTGTTGATACAAAGGCGAACAAAGTGAAAAGCCCACAATTTGTGTATACTACAACGTAGCAAGATAAAAACAAGGTCTGTAGCTAGATGAGAAGGAATGGATGAGAGACTGTCGACAACCTGAAGGCGCTATTTTTACAACAGAACGGTTCTTGGTTCCTTGGAGTATCTGAATACAAGAACACATGGCGTTGAGGCGTACTAACCTCAGCCAATTACGCCGTCATATGACCGGCTCTACCACAACTCTCTTCCTCCAACTCGATCTCCCGACTCCCTTGAACGAGGTCACAAGGCTGGCAAAGGACAGCGGTCATACAGTCTTCGAACGGGTTTCCGCGGATATTGTACCTGTTTCTGATTTCGCCTCTCGTGAAGATCTAAGCCATACATCAGCACGATTCCAGCATCAAAATCAAGGCCAAAGAGTAGGGACAAGTTGAAAAACAAGGAGCTGTGAAAAGTACGCACCTGCAAAACCCAGGCAACATCAAGCACTACTTCCAGGCATACCTCGGGCCATGCATCACGCCCAAAAATCTCATCTCTATCAGGATCAGGTTGGCCAGTCCGCTGCAGGTGCCTAAGACGGCGTTTGTTCCGTACGTGGGCAAGGCAGGGGCATATCGTCGCGAGAAAGCCTACGTATGGGTACCATGGACGCATGCGTCACCGTAGGAAAAGAGATCGGGAAAGAAGGAGAGAATAGACATCAGCAAACTATACTCTCAGGATCTAAATCAAGAGCTGGAAAATGAGAGACTCACAAGTCCGCACATCACCAAAACACCCATATAAACCATAACTCCAATCCCGTTGTCCGTCAGGTCTGACGGGNCATGTTGAGCGCGTTCTTGTTTCCACCATTCACTGACATGGGTGCAGTTGCTTGGGGTTGCTGTTGGCTGTAGACCTTTGGTTCGTTCATCTTCGAGGCTTGAATAATATTGTATAGAGTTTGGAGTTGGGTTCGAGAGGAAGACGAGGCACGACAGGAAGGTGCACGGTGAAGGTTTGGGGTAGGGAAAAAGGAGGAACGGCGAAGAAAGAAAGTTTAAGAAGGCCGGGTCCGATAAAACGCCCAAATATGAAGAAGCTCTCGCGCAACTTTTGAGACCGTCTCAGATGAGTTTTAGTATGCCGACTGTATACAGTAGAACGGAATCGCATAACCCATTTTAGACGCCGACGATAATGGGCCAGTTGTACCGCATTGGCAAGGGCCGAAGCTTCGTCCGTCATCGGCTTCGTTTTATTTGAGGATCTAGTCCACTGAAGGTGATACCTTGGCGTCATTGACTCACTTAGCCGAATCCTCCGCTCTTTCTGCTTCCTGGAAGCTTCGTTTCCTTTGCAATTTGCTGCTCTCTCATTGCAAATGTGTTACTCCAAGTTCGACTAAAAAGATACTGTCGAGGTATGACAGCCCTCCTATCTCATCTGTGAGCTAATGAACAGCGTCAGGCGGAGCTCGGAAGCGCTCTGAAACTCAGTGTTGTGTCGCTCTTTAATTGTTCTCCTAGGCTTTGTCTCACGCACACAATGAGAGGCAGCTCTTTGAACCAGTTCCAGCATTCTTTTGTGAGTTTCGAAAATGGAGAGGAGAGGAAAAGAAAGAAAAGAACGTATGAGAGTGGGTAGCGACGTGAAATTTGTTGGTGGATGAAATTTGTTGGTGGATGAAATTTGTTGGTGGATGAAATTTGTTGGTGGATGCATCATGGGGACCGCGGCAGAGTGTTTGGTTATCGCTTCGGGACCAAATACTGCGCCCCTTCTTGTCGATGAAAAGAATGGGCTCTCGCCTGTCCGCAATCCAGCGTCTTCTCATAAGCTGGCTACCCATATTGGCGTTCTGGCTCCGCACATATCCTTGTTTCCTTCTTCCCTTGTACGACCAACTCAGGATCTTAGTTGTACTCCAGCTTTCAGAAGTTCTTTGCTCACTCGCAAGCTTCTTTACAGTACACCTTGGGGCGCATTTTTGTCTCAGCCAGCGGACGCCAGGTTGACGAGCGGAAAGAAGATGCTTCCTTACGAGCAAAACCCCAGTTCAATGACTATGAAAGTGAAGAAGGAGAAATCGACCCTCCCCTCTAAGGAATGTCTGAATCATGATATAAATGGTCAATATAGTTTATTGAAGCCCCGGACTTTTAGTGTGTTTCCCAGGTATTGTATGCAAATAGCGGTATCGTTTATCGAATCCGTCTATATTGAAGTAAGTCGTCACTGGATTAATCGTGCTTTTCATTAGCCGTAGGTTCATCCTCATCCTCATCATCGGAGCGTTCGTCATCGGCAGTGCGAGTTATAATAGCCCTTTTAGAGCCGGTCAGCCCAAGTCGATGTCAGTGGAAGGAATTAAACGCATACTTGATCAAGATCTTCCAGATGAGCCAGTACCAGAAGAGATTCAGCATTTGCAAAGCAAATATGGATACGAAGGTGAATGCGGGCAGCCACGAGACGAGGTAGGTTCCTGCAGACCAGTTCCATTGCTTACTGGCGTCTCTGTAGTCTGGTTAGCATGAAAGATTTGAAGTAGAGGGTGAAAACTCACGGGGCCAAATGGCTCTCATACCACACCGACCAGAGCATCTTGAAATTTAAGTAATGGCGGAAGTAACTGGGAAAAGGTTGGAGATACAGAACTGGAAAGTAGACAAGAAACGCACGTCCAAACACCGATGAAGGTCACAAATGCGACCATTTTTGCTCTCTCCCACTGGATGTAGTTCAACAGTTTGGATGCCTGAAAGGCGGCTCAATAATCGGAACCGGGAGATGAGTACGAAGTACGTACAGCGAAGAAGGCGTCAGGGATATCCATACTCATATAAACAGCACTACCAATTATCGTCAGGTTTAGCAAGTAGCTCCAGCTGTACATCATTAGTATTCTGTCTTCAGTAACGAATGTCTAGAACCTTACCCGACGAGCCAAAGGGTAACGAAGTGGTGTGCGACCAGCATATTGTAATCTTTACGAGGCTTCTCCAACCCGAGGACGAGGACGATGAGCTGTTGCAACCAATAAGAGAATTGCATCAAATAGTAGCGCTTCAGCTCTCCAGGCATGTCCCAGTGAGGATAATCTGGTTAAGCCCCGCATGTTAGAATCAACGAGGAGGGACGAGGGAAGGAAACTTGCCGATCCAAAAGTATTTGGTTTGATACCAAAAGGTCGGTAACTGACCCATGACGCGCTGGATGGAGAATAAGTGAGGTCCTTAATGAGCAGGAGGCGATAAGCTCACGTAGCCCCACGCTCCGAAGAAGGCAAAGTAGACAACTGCGTAGAATTGCTCTGCGAAGCGGTCAATTTTGCCTTCCTTCCTGAGCCCAAGATAGCGCGCAAAGGGTCGGGAGACCTTGATAGCAAGATATTCGCGAACGAAAGAGAAGAACACGATGTAGTAGGCGAGAAAGATGAGGTCGTAGTAGGATTTGGCGTAGCGAGGCTGCTCGGGTTTCGAGGTTGGGAGGTATCCGGACAGCAGAAAAATGGGCGCAAACGGGTTTGGGAGGCCAGGCGCTACATATGGGGCAACCAATTTCCAGTTGAAATAGAGTACTACGGGCGTGACGAGGAGCTTGAGCGCGACATCTAGTGACAGAGATCAGCTACAAACAGGGTTCAGAGGGGGCGGAAGAAACTGACAAGGGTTGATAGCCCATTGCAACCACCAGGGAGGAACACGTCTCGACGCGGACAGGAAGCCGTTCGAGGAGGCTGGGGAACCTGTACGAGACGGTGTTGAAGAGCCCAGCGGCCTAGATAGCATACCGCTGAGCATATTGCATCTATCGCAGGGAAAGAAACGCACGTCTGAGGCAGAAAGGGGCTAACAAGCTGGTGGTTTGGATCTTTTCTGGGGAAGCAAGTCAGACAGGTTGGGAAACAAGCTAGAAAAATGCCAACGTACTCTATCTGCGCCGTAGAGGGCTGAAATGCAGCTGGCCGCTTCCTGGGCTGGGTATGACGGGGGGCCATTGTGGGAGCAAACGAGGTGTGGGCTCGGCGTCACGCTATAAAAGAAGGGAAATTCCCATGATGGAGAAACTCTGAACTAGCCGCTATCGCAGCGGCCAGCAGTCGCATGCAGCACACTGGGGCTCGACGAGAGGTTGAGAGGATGAGGGCCGGACGCCTCGGCAATCAGTCCCGGGCATGTAAAATACCGTGTATCCTCGGTAAAGCGGAAATACTATGGCAAGGGCGATCATGTTGTTCATCAAAATATTTTGTGGAGGCCTGGCTGTCAATCGTACAATTTGATTGCAAGGAAATAGGATGTACAACATAACTTGTCTTTCGCCCTGGTTGTCCAACATACAAGACAAGAAGAAACACAAGAGGACATACAGCGCCAGTAAGTTGTTATCCACCTTCCAACTTCAGCGAACTACGCCATATGACCAGGTCTACCGAAACTCTCCTCCTCCAACTCGATCTCCCTACTCCCTTGAACGAGGTCGCACGGCTGGCAACAGAATGCAGTCATACAGTCTCCACCTCCGCCTCCACGGATGTTATACCTGTTTCTGATTTCGCCTCTCGTTTGGATCTGGTTAGATATGTTCAGCGGTATGTTGAGGAACAGAGCCGGGAAAAAGACGGAGGGGAACTACGCACCTGCAAAATCCAACCGACATCACACGCTGCTTCTAAGCATGCGTAGAGCCACCCATCGGGTCCACAGAGCCCATCTCGATCAGGATCGGGTTGGCCAGTCCTCTGGAGATGGTCGAGACGGCGTTTGTTACGCGCGTGGGCGAGGCAGGGGCACCATGCCGCGAGACAGCCTATAAGTATCACCGGGATTACGCGTGTGTAAGTGTAAGACGAAGGAGAAGTAGAAGATAGATACATCAGCAAAAAGGACTCGAAACACGGAAACAGCAAGATAGAAGACAGAAGGGAGACGAAACCGACGACTCACAAGTCCGCATATCACCGAAGCACCCAAACAAACTGTGACTCCAATCCCGCTGACCATCAGGCCCGACGGGGAGGTTGAGCGCGTTCTTGTTTCCACCGCTGACTGACATCGGCGCGGTACCCTGAGGTTGTTGCTGGTTGTAGGGGTTGTTCTTTGGTTCGCTCATTCTTAGTACTGTAGCTTTATGTTGCTGATGAGCTGAGAGAGGGGAAGAAGGACCTAAGACGGTGCGTCTGATCGGCGGGAAGAGAAACGGAAGGGCAGAAAGCAAGAAAGAAAGCTAAAGAAGTTGCTGTCAGATAGGACCGAATATATAGGAGGTTTCGCAACTTACGAGACTCCCTTGGGATGGGCGTTGGTATGTAAATGCACACAACAGCGCATCATCATCGAACTCGTGTTCGATGCTCGCCTACAATCGAATGATGAGAAATGATTCTATTTCCACTAGTGAACCGCACGGGCGGACACTTCGGCCATGGCTGAGGCACCCATTGAAGAGGCTGAACGAGCAGCGCCTCTCTCTGATGGACATAAGGATGATAGAGGGCCAAAGACATTTAACCTGTGTGCGCCGGGCGCGGCATGTAGGGGCATAGAACCAGGTGTGATGCGACCGGTCGAAGGGGGATAACAACATCAACGAGCTGGGGGCCTAGGTTGTTTTCAGTCGCCTACCAACAGAAAAGATGACGGTTTCAGGGAGGGCGGAATGGTCCGACACATTACGTTCACTTGGCTATTCAAACTGTCATGCATCTTGAGATAGAGAAAGGTTAGTCAGGAGATTCCAGTACACTTCGGACTAACTTGTAGTCCCGATATGAGAGGTATTCGGCTGCACAACGATCCTGATCGTCGCGAGAGAGATAAATTGAGGCATGAAACGTCCCAGGAGAAGCCCTGTGCCAAATCAAGTGGGCTGGTCGATCCTCGTTGGTAACATATTCGGTTAGCGTCAAAAGGCTGAGGTTTTCCACAAGTTTCGCAGATACTGGAGTCCAAAGTAGCCGATCAAGTGCAGACGCTGCCCAGTAAAACCATGGCATTCTCCTTTGATCCCGCAGACGCCACGAACGAGTATGGTGATTCCAAGAGATGTCTAGATATTATGAAGGCTGAGTATTTGAATGAGCTGTTTCACGGACATGGAGGGAAGGAGGAGAAGGGAGAATGAGCCAAACCGCGTCCTTTCAAGTTGTCAGTGTTTGCTATTCCCAGCACTGCCACACAACGCCAAATCCCACTCCCGTCGGAGACCGCCTCCGCAATCACAGCGCAATCGCAATGACAGCCAACATGTGGAGTCCTGCAAGACAACGTTCATTTGTCTTCTCCTCTTCGTTCTCCTCTTCCTCCCCCTCCTTGACTCCCAACAACAATGGCTAAACGACCCTTCATAAAAGCCCTGCTCATTGATATCTCGGGCAACCTACATATCGGATCTACACCGACCCCGAACGCGGTGGAAGCTATCAAGCGCCTTAGGGCAGCTAATATACCGTTCAGGTTGTGTAGTAACTCTAGTAAAGAGTCAACCGCATCTTTGGTTTCCAAATTGAACGCGATGGGGTTCGATTTCGCCGCAACACCGGCTCCGGGGGAGCGGAAGGAAGTTTGGACGAGTCTCGGTGCGGTGGCTCAGTATGTGCAGGACCGGGGGTATAAGAAGTGAGCCCGAATATACTTACTCTTGTTGTATTTAAAAGCTAAAGGACGGTGTAGGCCATACATGTTGCTATTGGATTCTGCGCGCACCGAATTCTCCCAGTCGGAAGCTCAGGGGCCACACGACGCCGTCATTATTGGCCTCGCACCGAAATTATTTGACTACGAACATCTCAATACTGCATTTCGTATCCTCAAAGGCGAAGATCAGCCTAAATCCTCCAGTTCCGTCGTTCCTTCCCCTACTGGCACCGGTGCATCCGGATCTGGTGATGGTGTTCTGCAATCCATCAAACCCATACCCCTCATTGCGACACACAAGGCCAAGTACGTCGAGAAGGATGACCCACCAGGTCTCTCTCTCGGCCCAGGGCCGTTCGTCACTGCGCTGGAGAACGCAACGGGCTGCGAGGCTTACGTCGTCGGGAAGCCTACCAAGACGTTTTTTCGAGCTGGTGATCAATGATTTCTATTCGTTATCCGAGCTCACTCCAAGCCCTGGGAGTAGCCAAAGTGAACCCGATGATGAAGGAGATGATGGGAAGATTGCGATTATTGGAGACGATGTGGAAGCTGATCTGGGAGAGGGCGCCGTGGAGTTGGGGTTGTGGAGAATATTAGGTGAGCGATAGTTCCATCACATATTCTTCTTTGCTTTTTTTTTNCTTTCANGTTTATTCGTTCCTTGTGCTGTTTTCCAGTTGCTGACGATACACCCTTACACAGTCAAAACGGGAAAATACAGACCAGGCGACGAGTCAAAACCCGGTGTCGTACCTCCAGATGAAGTTTACGACAGCTTTGCTTCTTTCGTCGACTCTTTGCTCTCAAGCTCAAGCTCCTCTTCGAAGCGACGGCGCGGAAACAATAGTAAGTGATATTTTACGATACGATATCAGCGCAACCTTGCTTACTTGTGTGATTTCTTTCTTTCTTCCCCTTTTAATTCTTTTTTCCCTCCCGGTAAACCCTTCTCGTCTTCTTTCTTCTCTTTACCTCGCTCACGGGGCCCGTTCCATTTACGAACCACAGAACAACAAGCCGGGGATCGCTGTGTCCTGATGTAGAACAATGTCCGGGCGCTTTAGACCGTCCTTCGTCCACCTACTAACCAATTGTACCGACGACGCCGGACCAGCGGTCGATATCGATTCAATTAACGTCAGGACTTGGGGACTTCACGTATGGGTGTGTCCCCGTTTTTGATTTCTGGGACTTTGTCATTTCTCCGCTTCCTTTTTTCTCTNTCTTCGCCACATGTTCCTTTGTATGTAAATCTTAAGTCCCTTTGAATGTACAATTATGGGTGAAAGCAACACCTTTAGGAATGGCTCTTGATCGTAGTCTCTACAACTGCACCGTTGTCCGTTCGTAGGGAGGAAGACACAGCTGGTAGGACTGTCTACAGGAGAGGTAGTTGAGGATCCAAGGGTCGGTCTTTACCCCTACCATAGGTGGTGCAATTGCTGATTGCGCTCTTCGAGCCTACTTGCTTACCGTAGTCCTTCCTTATCTCGTGAGTGGAGTTCGTTATCGTCCCCAGGCCTCGCCTTCAGGTTGCATGGCCTATGCATCTACGGTTCCCGTTCAAATTTCGCTTGGTACCGAACCGAATGTGAACGAACAGCGAAGGAATAATGACGGTTTATATTGCAGACTCAGACAAGCTCGAGCCTTTGCTATTGAAATTTGAACGTTAGACGTTGAATTTACATAGCCTCAGTGACAAATTGATACCAGCCACTCAGAGCTCTCGTCGAATCTAGCATGATCCACATGCATACAAATACCGTACCTGGGCAATGGCTAGTTCACACTGTGCGGCCCACCCTATCATCTACGCGTGCCCAGACACCCAGAATTAAGAAAGACTTAGCATAGGAAGACCTAGGGCCAAGCCTTAAGTACGAATCCCATGGCGTATTGGGAAGGAAATGGCACGCACGGCGGGGTATCGAAGGATTCAATGATACAGCATATGAACGCAGACTCTCCTGCCAGTGGAGGGTGTTGAAATGAGAGGGGGTAGGTAACGGTAATGAGCTTGCCAGAGAGAGCTCTCGGGGGAGTTCTCGAGGCCCGCCCCATCGCCAAATGCTGTGTACGTGCAACAGACAAAGCGCAGCACAGAGCCTAGAAGATGAGGATAAAATCAATGGAAGTACAAGTATAAGGATACACAAGTAGGTGATTGACATCTCGTAGAATCGAACTAGCACAGCAGTTGAATGGCATGGATGGACCAGAGCGATGGACAGTCTACGGCCTACTGCACACTTTACGTATGCCCAAAAGCCCCAATAGACTTACCCAGGAAGACAGAAGCGCACCTACGGGTTTAAGGGTATACTCAATTGGGAGGCAATGGCATGTACGGGTCTGGGGGTGTTTCGAAGAGAAAACGGATGCTGTAGGTTATGAGCAACGACAAACTGGGAGATAGCAACGGCTGCCTACACGCAAATCGAGAGGGCATGAAGGTGAGACCAGTCAGAATGACAGCTCTCACCAACTGCGGTTCACTTTGCCATCTTCCCCCCGATCCGTGTCTTCCTCTACCTGCTGCATCGCACCAAGCACCCCATTTTCTCTACTAAACAACCCCCATAGTAAACCTCTCGGTAAATGAAATAATTACACAATGAATTAACACGGTAGAGGGTGGAGTGAATTTGGGGTGCCCATGAACGGTGGTTAATTCGAGATCGATACGATGATCGACTGCCATAATAGTTTTCGGGCATCTTGAGATTGGTCGAATACGGTAATATGGGTGACGAGTTATCGTGTGGAGGCGGTGCGGCCTGTGGCCAGGGCGACGTATCGCCAGACCAACCTTGCAAGATTACGAGACTCTGCCTCGCCAGTCCATGCAAGGGCTACCATTGCTTTTGCCGAAGGGGCTCAGATACCAGTTGGGTTGTGGTTTCCAGCTCCGCTACCCTTCCTGCTCCTGGCTGACCCAGGCCGAGAGCTCCTGGAGTGTCGGTTTTACTTCAGCGCGTACATATGATAGACTCACATATGAAGCATATAAGCGGTCTGCCTCAACCAGCACCAGATTCAGAATAGCTGGTCGAGATCGCCCTGGCTCGCGCCGTTCCGAAAGCTTCTCAGTGAGTCGGAGTTGCAACGTACTCTAAGACCCGACGCGGCTTCGCAGCACTTGACGAGACGATTCGCATTGTGGACTGTTCATGGTCCTAAGCTCCGATTCCAATCTCGATCCTTTGTGGCAAGAGAATAGACTTGATACCAGACTCTAGTACTCCGTTTGCCTTCCCAACACCTTCAAAACTGCCACACGCTATTCCAGGGGACTGACTCGCGGAGTGGAGACGGCGCGTTTTCAGATTATGAAGGTTTCGCGGGAAGCGGTGTTTAATCTCACTCATCTGAAGGCTATTCATAGCACCAGTGAAAGTTATTAAAAACTTGACTTGCCTTCTCCAGCTTTTCCCCCCTTGTTTCTTGCCTTGCGTTCGCCTGCTGGACTGCCGCTCAGCTACTGCGTTCGGTGGCTTCACAACGCCCTTACCGGATGTGTACAGTTCCGTTTTAGATCGGTGTTCAAACAAGTAGGCGATAACGTACTGTCAGCGGAAGCCCCACTCTTGGACTTGACGCAAACTTGACTTGACAGTGGACCTTGCCCTGGTGTAGCCGTCCCCTGACACGTTATGGACGAAAATGGGTGCAACGTGCTTCTTTCTTCCGAGGATCTGGATTGCACTAGCCACCTCCATCGATCCATGAGCCCTTTCAATAAGGACAATCGTCGCGAGTAGCGACCTAATCCGGTATGTCCAATTGCTTCCAGTGAGAATCCTGTCAGGCTCAAACGTTACACGTTACAGGTCAAAAATGAGTTTCATTGACAGAATGTATTCATTTAGAAGGCCAGAGTGAAGGTGTTAGAGAAGGATCATAACAAAGATGGACTAAGCCCAGCGTTGAATTGGGATCGTACATCAATGATAGATGGGCGAGAATCAGACGTATTGGAACTTGGAACTTTGACTGGGCCTCAAGGTCTGATGCCGAAGCTCGCGAGCGCTGAGCGCCGACCGACTGAGCTCACTTCACTTGATGGTCTGAATCTTGCTATATTTTTTGCTATACCAGCTGCGCAGTTACATAGTAATTGAGTATATATTTACCCGGTGATACGGTCTTCGCATACCGTGAAATGAGCTTGGGATCAAATCGGAGTAGCACTCAGTTTCGCCTACCTCAGCTCGATCTAACAGACACTGACAGGGGGCAGGCACCCGCACACAACAGGATCAGCGTGTTCAGCTCCTCACTGGCAGCGGGATGCCATCACCTCCTCGGCGGCCGAGTGGGGACTTGATTGGTCTTAGCCCAGCAGCCGGAGGGAGCCATCAGTAAGTGGTGTGCAGGTGGATTGACAGCTTTCTGGGCGCATCGATACCCACGGTTAGAGCGTCGATCCTTTTTCCAGGGATGCCACTCACGGGAAGTCTGAAATGTAAGGGTAGCGCAGAAATAGAAAGTCGGTGTTATTAACCGCTCTGACATGGACAGATGTCTGACGGTGAAGCGCTAGCTTCTTTTGATTTGGGCCTCTGAATATGATGGGAACGTTCAGAGACCTGAGAGACTTTATGGACTATAATTTTGTGGGTATGTCTCGTCTCCTTTCCTGTCAAATGGGACTCTACTTGTATGAATGATGCGGGATAACTTGGCGTCCCCCATGTATCGGAATTTATCCCATTTACGCGCCTTCGCAAATCGTCTGGCATCGATTCTTGAACTACATACATAAAATTAAATCCTCGAAYTTGTGCCTATGCGTACCCGCTTACCTACTGGCTGCAAGTTTTGATGTTTCGGATGATCCAGTGTTTGCACCCTTGGCGCTCAAAAAGTCGGAGACATCGGACCTGGAGRGCCTGAGATGGCGTGAACAGATCGATTGCGCAGAATTAGCTTTGAAAGCATGCCACAACACGCTGAAGCCCAAGCGGAATGTCGGAATCAAAATCTGACTCACGCAAAAGTCAGCTGGTGGCATCAGCACTTATCTTTAAAAGCAATCTACATGCAGCGAACGCCCTGCCGAACAGATAAGGTCAATTCTACCCTTTTACGCGTCCAACCATACTCCATATGCATCTTGCTATCCGTCGTATCCGAAATGCGCAGYAGAAGCTGCACTGGAGTGCAATGTTATTCCGTCAGTTTGGGCAAGGTTACTAAGTCCTGACTGTGCTCCCGGTTCAAGCGAGCGCCCAGAAGACCCTGAGCCTCGATGTTCTTGATCACAATCATGATCCACAGGACCCCACCCCCATTCCGAACTTCCCACCGTGTGTTGAGATGTTTATAAAAATAGCTCCCGTTTTGGTGTGGAAAACAGCGCCTTCCCAGAAGGCCTCGAGTATTGAGAGCAGGCGTAATGGAACCTCCAAGGTACATGCCTTTGATCGTAATGTCCGTTGAGTACGCAGGATGGGATAAGGACAAGGCTTGTGATTTCGTCTTAACGCCGAATTCTTGATGTCCAAAGAAGCATGACAGCACGTTCGAGAGCTCAGTGCGTAAATTGTCCTTCATACCCGGGTCATTTCGTTCTTTCCCTCTGCTCTTCAGCGCTCGCGAACGRGTGTACGCCGAGCATTACGTTCATGTTGTGACGGTAATTTTGGGGATGTTTACGACTTGACGAGACGAAGTTTTTGAGACCTACAGTACYTGCTCTTTCTGCTTGAGATTGTCAATGTGCAGTCTTCGGTAACGAATCGAGATCTCAGCTGCGTAGCTAGAAAATCCGCGATCGTCGTCAACGCAATGTTCTACTCCCCTTTGGATGAGTCCCATAYAAAGTGGCAAATTCAGATGATCAAGGGGTCGTTCGGTGTGCATGGGGACAGGCTGGCATGTMTTTCCTTTTACAGACATTAATTTTGTGTCGAAATGGTTAGCGCTGGGTCAAATTYGACCAGGCTGACCAAGACCACAGCAAACTTAGGCATCCTCACCTCRCTGAATAGACGTGGTCGAGCTATTCAATATGCGCTTCTCGGCAACGAATCTTTGTTGCTAGTTTCAATAGTGAATGATATATCTTATTCAATGGAAACCAAGAGGCCCTCCTGTCAACACAGCACTCAAGATGCCATTGCTATTGAGTTGAGTTTGAGCCTCTAACGCTGAATGTAACTTGTACGAGATTTAGTGAAGTAAGCACTGTATCAGGACGTCGGAACTAAATTCTGCTTACAGCTCACGGATAGGGCAAACCGACACGTTGCACTCCGTGACTCCTAGAATGAAAGAACAATTCAAAGAACTGGTTCCTCCGCCTCAGCGCTGTTTTGACATGCTACGTAACTTAAGCTCTCGTCGCTTCCGAGGACGACGCGTTCACTTTCCAACACAGTGGAAAGGTATGGGCATTTCGGTGTCACTATTTGACCGAGCGTCGATGTGACACGTTCAATACAGAACGACCAACTGCGCGCTGTGCCATCACCCGTAATGCCTAAATCAAGTGACTGAGACGGGCATCCCTGTCTGGTAGAGGCACTGTTACCTTCCTATGTGGATCAGAGTCGGAAATCTCGATAATGTCCGAACACCACTAGAAACAAAGTTCTGCGTTTCATAATCATTCCCTACTAGTGACTCCGGATTTCCAGCTAAATAGCTGAGAACGGGTACAGGTACTGACGTTAGTTACCGTAGAGAGATGGTGATGGAGATGCGCCGTACGAATCTCAGGTCAATTTACGTTAGCAAGCCATTCCATCACCCAGTAGATCATGATGAACAGTTGAGGTCTTTGGTGAGAAAAGTGAAGACGAAAAATTGGCAGATAACTTTTGATTCAAGGGGATAGAGACTGCTGCGCAATGGGACGCCCGAGTCTTTCAGGTCAAAGAAAATGGTCTCTCAGTACGATGAAGTCTAACGCCAGGCACATGAGCGCCCACTACTAGAGACCGCGCAAACTCTTTCCCGCACGATCACCAACGAAATGTATTACTTCTTACACGGATCTTAACACAGTTTGTGAGCACATACTACTTGCACTGGTACTGTCACAGTGAACTCTACATTGGGGCTTCGTGACATCAGGTRCCCTTTCCCCGAGTCCCTGCCAAACGWSTTGAACTAGGGTGGGTGAAGAACCCAAGGTGACAGTATTGAGTAGACGGCGATAGCGGCTGATAGRTGTTTCATGCGCAGCATAACTCGTGTCTAAAACGTGCCACGGGACACGCTTAACTGTGGTGAGCCCAGAGCTTGGAACCCTCAATCCCTTGCACGAAAATCTGGTCCAGATACAATGGACTGCTCTTGCACTGGTCATCTTCCTGACTCCAACAAAATGTAACTCTACGTGACGGTGGCACCACCCTTCTCGCCCGGCTTTCAAACGCACAGTCATCTTCTCCCACAGCCTTCCCTCGTTCTAGATTCCCGGCATCGGCAGCTCAATACAAGAATTCAGTGAGTTAGCGAGCAAGTACATAAGTGGAATGGAAAATTCCATGGACTCCGAGTCTACAGCAGCCTCGAGCTCAAGAATCCTCAGTTTGAAAGCACAACGAAAGAAAGAAGTACTTGTACAATGATGGCCGGTGGCGCAATTGAAGACGTTCCCGCACCAGGTTTTTCGCACTGTTAGAAGGGATGTAAATCCGCTCGCCACCCCCATCATCTGGCCCARGCGAGYGAGCAGTGGTGTGGTGGAGATCCGATCCGATCTATCTATCCCCAGTACCCCGTCGGGAGCGGATGGCATACAGCAGTGAAAAGTACGTAGCCACTCGACAAGGAGTGGCGACCGGCTGCCGCTGTCTAACGAACTCCCAAGTTACTAGTTCCTCGTGCCGCTGTCACCCCAAACGATTATAATCACCCTCACCTTGAATACGGCGGCTGAAAGCCAGTCCTGATCTTCTTTTGAAGGCAAGGATTGACCAAAGTGATTCGCCTCGGGCTTTAATTGAGTAACCTGTAGGTGAGTCTTAAATAGCAAACTCTGGCTCTAATTACAAGCTAACTGATTCGATTGCGCGAAGGGATTCTACGTCGAGCCTAGACTGTATGTAGTAAGCAGTCTGCTCACCTCAGCAACTTGGAACATGAGAAGCACTGACAATGGGTCTTGGAACTACTCAAATGGATTAAGTGCGAGGCGCGACGGGTAACGCTCGAAGTGGAAGAAAATGGGGTTGTCAAGTCAAGTCGCCGTTGGAGCCTGGAATACGTAAATAAGTACACGAGAAGGTTGGATTATGTGCTATCCTGTCATGAAGCGAAACCAACAGTGCGTCTCTGTGGTCTACAATCCTGTTACTAAGCTTGAGAGCCCCGAAAAACTCATTCAAGAGCTTGAACTACGAAACATGTTGCCGAGTAGAAGGTAGTCCCCGGATTTCAAGACCTCTGAGCAACCCATAGTCATAGTAATAAACTAGTACGTAACAACTATTGACTGGCCCGACCTCTTCTCTTCCCACCTCGTCCATGATTCGACGGTGGTGACCCAGGCGCCCAACAAGCTCTTTTTTCATTCACGCTCTGATTGCCGAGGACTCGAGACTCTAGATTTGCTCGTGAACCTTCTGGAAACTCTGTCCTTCGATTTTTCAAATCTCAAACCAAAATGACTAAGCCAGACAAAGTATGACTGACTGTTTCGATTTCCTTTCCATGAGCGCCTCGTCCCTCGCCCCATGCGTTCACTATCTATCTCCACCAGTAGCTGTGAACCTTTCCACGCGACAACTTCGAAAAAATTGTTTTCCTAGTACAAGCTCACAGGCTCACCTCAGCCTGCGAAAAAAAATTTAACGCCGCCAAGCGCCATCCGATTATGTAGTATGGAGGGCTCAGTTGAGCATCAATTCTTCATGTCGACACTCCCCAGCGGAATCGAGACGTATCATTGACACCATGAATAGCTCTTGGCTTGAACACTCAGCATGGTGTGCTGTAGTTAGTCAGGGGTACTCCGCAGAGGAACAAATGCACCCACAAAGTACCTGTCTCCTGAACGCCTATCGACAAATCAAATCATAACGTACACATCTACAGCCTTCGGGCAGGATCGCCGTGCGTGTGGGTACTTGTATCCACATGTGTACATTGTAGACAGTTTCTCGGTCGAGCGTCCGAGGGGTAAGGGGAACGAGCGTTTAGATTGCAATTATTCCAAGAGTTATTCTCTTCCAAACACGGACTCTAAAACATCCTTACGAGATAGAATCTGGACCTCAAACATGAACTGTGGCGAAACGGGAAAAGAGAGGACGATCAGCCGCAGTTACCGATGTGTGCTTTCAGAGAAGTTTTTATCCGAGACCATCACTATCACCGAGAGACGGAGAAACAAACAGTGGACGGTCGTCTTCTAACTCGTGCGGCGTGTGGACGCAGTCAGATGTATGTTGGCAATCGATGTCGATGTGAACAGATAAAGATTAGCAGATAGTGGGCAGTGGGCACCAGGGACTCGGACGGACTTCGAAGCTGGATGATAAATGAGTTGTCCCGCATCTGAGATGAACAAACCCTGGCTTGAGGCTCCACGAGGCGGATCGAAGGGCGCAGTCGGACAGTCAGCCAAAGCCTGTCTGTGAATCTGTCGTCATACATCACCTGCGACCGGGGCTTGTAAACGCATACGCCTATACTGCGAACCATGAGCCACACCCTAGGGCTACGCCGGATCCTCCAAGGAGTGAAAAAACTACAGTGGTTATACAGCCTCGTGGCGATCGATGAGGGTCTCGAGGTGAACGGCAGGGTTAACCCCGGGCCTTATGGTACGCCTGGTCAGCAATGCTGCTACATACAAGCAAGCAAGCATTGAAGCGCCCGGAGATGAATTTAATCGGGGTTTTATGTATGTGTGTGCAGTCCTGAATGGTTAACGGGTCGAAATGGGGTGCATAAATGCGACGAGTTGGTAATGGACTCGCTCCACTTTTGAAACGAAACGAAACGAAACGAGAAAGGTGCAGGTGGCTGGACCAGAACTCGAACTCCGTCCCCTTCGAAATCGCAGAGAGGCGTCATCAGACCTATTACCACACCCTCGGAATAGAACTGGAAGAACCCAACTACCCGACCGGTCTCGAATGCTGGTACGTGATGGATCGTTGGATGATCCACATCCATTGATCACACAGCAGTAGCATCGTGCCTACGTGCTTGCCAAACATGCGAAGAAGGGACAGATCTGGAGACGAGTCGGACGGGCGTTTTTGAATGCCGGATGGGTCAAAGAAAGGTGCGGTATACCCGAGTGAAGGTGAATCATCCAGTCAGGCTACTTTAGCAAACAGAAGCTAGCTAGCTCGAAATAGAGTGATCAGTAGGTTAAGGTACGGCGTTTTCGCTCGTACTGAGGGCAAATTAGGAAGTCAGAGAGCCCTACGAGCGAGCTGATCGGCGCCTGACTCAGGCTCATGGACCCATCCATATTGATGCCTGTCGATGTTGGGCTTTCCCGCGTCCCGTGTGGGGCGCATCGCCCAGGGAGCGCATCCCGGGAAGTGAATAGGCAAGTAAGCTGGCAATTCGATCGACTCGATCAAATGTCCCCGAAGTGGTAGTATGTGGGGGTGAATGAACAAAAGGATTGAAAGAACGTGGGGGTGAGTACATAGCACGCAAGCAAGAAGGTTAACTCGTTTACCAACACCCCTCATATATTGATTAAAGATGATTATCGATGATGAGTGGAGTTTATTCGACGCAAATGCCCCGATAGAGGACCCAAACATACTCGTTTCGGGCCTGCCCACGGTAAATAAGCGAGTGACCGAGATGATGATCATGGGCGAAGACGAGAAGGCATCCTCCCTTGCTTCCTTCTTCTAGCTGCCTGCCTCAACGTCGTTTGAGGCTACGTATCCGTGTTGCCGCGGTTGCCACTAGGTGACAGGCAGCTGGTCCGTCTCGCAGCAACCGAACTCGACCATACATAGTCGCAAACGCCCGTAAAGTAGAAAATCTATGAAGGGTGCGGGCGCAAAACCCTATTTTCTGAATAAGGCCAGCTTCCACGAAGAACTTGGAGAAGAAGATGAACGTGACTGCGTGGTATGTCCCAAAACGGTCGTCCTCGGACAGAGAGAGGGTTTTACGATTTACGCTCTGGAACGAGGCWTTCGAAGGAGGAGAATCCAGTTAGGAAAGGGGGGNAGTTTGAAGGGGGGGATGTATGAAAAGGACGCAGATCCTGCAGCTAAACGTGGATTGGTGCTAATCCCACGTGGGAAGATTCGTGCCGAAGGAAGCCCGGAGCTGTCCGCTGTCTGTCTCCCGCAGTTACAGGAAGAAAATTCAGGCAGTGCGCGACCGAGATGACCAGTGACAGGCGGGAGGGGTGTTGCACGGTCTGGGTGCNNTCGCTGTGCGGTATCCGTGTTGCAAGGGCGGGCTGAGAAACAATCAGGAGGCCTGTGATGACGATGATTTTCTGCTCGCCCGACGATCCATCGTGATGAGCAAGGGTCCGAGCATGGCGTGTGGGACCAGCCGCTTCTGGACAGAATCGGACGAAAAGCAGGTCTGCGGGACCTCACGTGGATGGTAGCGATAACGTCAACGCCAATCCTTTTTGCTGTCGGCCAAGACGGTATCGCCAATCCTTAAAATGGAGGCGAATCCGTCGGGGAATGCCCCTGCGCCTTTGTCACCGGGAACCCTCTTCTTGTTTTATCCTCGGGCCATCCCGATTTGTCGCCGTCTGCATTTCCCCCTTTGCTCGCCGGTCTTCCAAACTCTGCCCGATGCATCTGTGCGCTTTTTTTTAGGTGGTGATATATAAAGGCTACCTCTTCGCCCCGGCTTCTGCACATACGGCGTCCTACCTTGCCTCTGCCTCCGCCATGGACCAACCTCCGTCGCCCAAGGTCTCCCTCCCGAGCATCCACGAGATGTTTCCCGGTATGTTTTCTTCCACTGTCATATGCCCTCCCTTACACCTCCCCAGAACACCTCATGACCAAAACCAACGACCTTGATAGAAATCGAAATCGTCAGGTTAGTTCGGTTTCTCCGGCCTGGTGAGTGTGCGTGACTGACTTGTGTTCTGTAGTCAAGTCGACACGATGGCGCAGGCCCTTCGTCGTCGTCCTCGTCACCGCCGCCGGGGCGTTATAGACGGCCGGAGAGCAGCCCGGGGCTGCCACCTGCTCCTCGCGATCGAGCATACTCTACCCCATCGCGGCCAGACAGCAGCCGTCCGACCGAAATTGTCTCTTTTGATGTTCTCCGCTCCGATCCCTCGAGCTCGTCACTCCAGCATCTGGTTTCCAGCACCACTCTGCCAAGCCGCGTTGGCAACATGGGCTTCCACCCCAGTCAAGCTTGCGTCGATCGTGGTACAGCGCCTGCTTTTCGCGTTTCAGTGAAGGCCGGCTCTACACCTCCACTACCCGAGTCACCCCTGCCATTGTCGTCATCACTTCCCTCGTCTTCTCATCTAGCATCTTCTACGGCAAGACAACATGCCTACCAACAGTCCGAACCATCGAACAACACGTACATCAAAGATCGTGCATCTCAACCACCGCCTACTGCTGTCTCCGACTCTTCCTCTTCCACGTATCCAGCTATCATCTCATTCCCAGTCTCAGCAGGCTCGGCAGCCAGCGCCGCCGTTGGTGCTGGTTCCACTAACACCGAAATACCCCCGGCAGACGATGGGGCTATGAGTGAAGACGAAGGGACTGTTGGTGCAGACGGACCCTCGAATGGGAAGAAACATATCTGCCCAACGTGTTTGAAACGTTTCAATCGACCCAGCAGTCTCAGAATTCATGTCAACACCCATACAGGCGCTACTCGTGAGTTTCGTTTCATTTGCTTCAACCTTCATATCACCTTTTCTGGCCCAAGAGCCTCATGTTTCCCTGCTTTGTCTCTTGTTTAATGTCTCGAGGTGCTGACGACGCGTAATACACACTGTTAGCTTTCCGCTGCCCCTGGCCGAATTGTGGTCGCGAGTTCAACGTCAACTCAAACATGAGACGGCATTACAGGAACCACACGGCGCCTGGATTCTCCAGGCAGCCTAATGACAACAACCGTAAACGAAGACGGCGTCTCGAGCCCGCAGGTGTCCTACCTCCCCAGTCAGGCGAGCTTCACCATCCCAGCAGCGCTGGAGGAGGCGTGCCGACTCTACGCCGCGTACCAGCAGACGGCTTCCTCCCTCCGCATCACCCAGCTTACGTGGGCAGTGACGAATCCGACGCAGAGTACGACTCAGACTACGGCGCTAGTGCTAGAAGGGGTAGAGAGTATGATGAGGACGAGTACGCTTACGGAGCAGGAGGACGCCCGAGATCCTGGGGCGGGTCGCATCTCACGCAGTCTATGTCGTCTCGCGTTTCGGTGGGATCATCAAGATCGACATTGTCCCCGCAGCATCACTACTCCTCACCCCCTCGTGGCCACCGTCCCTCTTCTTCTACTCCGTACCACGGAGCTGGTGGTCCGGTTCCACCTCCACCAGGTGCAGGGCCAACGAACTCACAACACCCTTCCCACCACCAGCCGACCCCGCCGCCACATCCACCCCACCCTCCTCATGTTGCGCAGTATCATCCTCATGGGCCATATCACCATCACCGACCCCAACTTTCGCCAAGACATCATCCGTACCCGTTACCCAGCGGGAATGGCAATAGCGGACCTGCGAGGTTCCGGCGATCATCAACTTCTTCCGTTTCACCTTCCCCGTCCCCTTCACCTCCGCCTCCTCAGTCGGCTGTGAGATACCATTTGAGTGAAACGCTGGCTTCTTCGCTTTCGTTGTCTCAGAAGGAACAGCAGAGTCAAGGTCAAGGTCAAGGGCAAGGTCATGGGCAGGTCTATAATCCGAGTGCACCGTATTCGCATTCAATTGTGGGAGAGGGTGAGAGGGTTGTCTCGACAACTTTGAGGCCCGCGTTTCATCCGAGTGCTAGCCCGAGCGGGAGAGAGAGGGAGAGGGAGAGGGTGTCGGAGGAGAGGGGCAGGAGGTACAGTAGTTTTGGCGCGTATGGTGCGCACCACCCCCACCCACACCACCGCCACCACCATTCGCCTGGGTATCACCATCATCATGGACCGGGTCCGGTCGCTGTTGGAGCTGGGGCTCCCTCAGGTCATTGGTGATTTGGATCGGGGTTTCTTTGCTCTATCTATCCTCTGTTCGTCCTTCGCCTCTGCTCGTTGTTATTCCTCTATCCTATTATCGTTTGGGACTTGCTTTCGTCTTCTTTTTATTGCTCAGGTCATTTCATGCATCCAAACGAACGCACGCACGGCCCTGATTATTTTATCATGCCCAACACACCTTTTGTTGTCTCCTCTCCACGCTTGATCGCTTTCTCGCTATCGTGTCATCTTTATCCCGCTTAACCTATCATCTCCATACCCACTCATTCCACGGCCNTCCGTYGCATTATTGTATTCCCTGCATTGCTCTTYTTTATCCCGTCTCTTAACCTCACCTTTTCAGGCATTTACATATTATGTACYCATGATTTATTGGCTTCCTGCRCAAGCACATCACGTACATACAACATCATCCTCTTTGTAGCGTTACACTCGGCTTAGGCTTAGGTGCCTACTACAGACTCTGTCGTTCGTACAGCTATACACGTCTTGTTAATGCACTATAGAACCTGACTTAATACATGTCAACTGGTTCCCCGAATCCACTCGTTCGTTCCTCATCCCATTCATTCTTCGCGGGCGTCGCCTTGTCGACGTCATCCGATCATGATAGGTCCTCCCGCTTTCTCGCCCGCCGCCCGTTACCAGGTYCAAATCCGACAGAGAGTTCCAGGAACTYGAAGTTGTGTACGCAGAATTTCGTGATTCAACTTCAACATTCACTTCACGATCAGGCAACCAACCGGTGGGGTTCAGGGGCCGACCACGCGAGGAAAACGATGGGCCATRTGCGCCGATCGTGTGTGCCTTGGAGCGTGCTCCAATTGAGGTTACTACGCCCTGGCCCTGGGCCGGGTCCCAAAAATTCGGGGTCCTAAAGCTCAAGACTCAGACTTTCGTTTGAAGGGTGGAGTTTCATGATCCAACCCCAGAGTCTAGATGGGCTACCGAATCTGTTCCCATCCCGTCCGAGAGCCCCTCCCGGTTTAATAGGTATTCATACATACATTCCAATTACAACGATATTATTACTATTAATGAACTGGAGATAARCGCAGTAGATCCTTCGAAACTGTTGGAAACCTATTTCACAGCACCCTGGGGAGCGGGTTTGTCGGGGGGTTGGGCGTCGCGCTCGAGAGGATGTACTATATGATATTCAAGGGGTTAGTGGCGTACTCGAGTGAACCTTACATATCYAGACTCGCCTCGAGGCTCTGGCGGGCGGTCGGTTAATCGGACTTTGTGATGGTTCTAGATCGCCAGGTGAAGCGCATCTACCGTCGAATTGGATTTCTTGGCTTTGGATGTTAACACATGTGCTTGTGGGGATCGGAACTTGGTTTCGTTGACCCAGGTATCAGAGCACTTGGGTCCCCTTATCCCACCCAAACTCTCCGAATCTCTGAGATACATGCATGAAAGATTGGCCGGTGGTAGGGTTTCAAATTGCTTCGGGTTTCGTGATGATCATGATTTCGATAGATGGGCAGTTCCTATTTAATGCATCGAGATGATTTCACAGAGTGACTGAGATGATGGTGCGGGACAAAGATTCCTGTAACGTAGCTAGGGGTTTCGTTTCACGATACCACGAAAGACCAGGACCATACATATGTACGTCCTTTGCATCCGTTGCAGGAGGAGGATCGTCGGATGATTGGCAACAAATTACCGCGATACGCTTGCGATGCACTCGGTCATTTGATGTGAAATGGAAAGAGATAGATGTTCAACCTGTACGAGGATTAGCTTTGCCATTCTTAGGCCGTTTCTTAGAGTTTGTTCAAGTACGACCTGTGCGCCTTGGTCCGATATTTCTCCCTGAGACTATTTATGCCCAAGACAAAGTTAAACATCGCTTACCATATMWGWCTGATAACTATCTACGGGTGTCACAGCGAGTGTGGGCTCTATTGGTCATGAGAGCCTAATTTCCAGGGAAAGACGAGCGATCCTTATAGCGACCTCGTGGTCAACTCCAACGAAGTCGGTCACAATGTAAGTCAAGAGAATAGAAGGCAGACTCGAATCTTCCAACAACGTGGCGAGTACAAGGCATGGACAAGGTTCGACGTAGAGTCACACACTTTTTGATCTCTCACTTGCCACCTTCACCCTCCTTCAAACAAGCAGAAGAACAGAAGKTAAGGAAGAAGTTCGTGAATGTGTGGGTCAATCAAGGACCCCTATTAAATTGGCAGCCGACCGTGGTTTTTCGTACTCACAGAGACCCCAGCCAAGAGGAACGATGAGAATGCTTTCGGAGGCCAGTGATACCCGCACCGGTCTACGTTCGGAATCACGAATCCACCTGCATACCTGAAGTATGGTCCATACTCACCCGGTCTAAACTTCCCGCGTTTCCGCAGCTACGAAGTTGAAACTCTACAGCAATCCTGATTTCTCCACTGTCCCGTTGGATGCCCCGTTATATCGTCTGATCGATGGCTTGATCGGGTTTGCTCCATCGATGCACCTAACACACCGATTTGCACTGTCAGTTTTTTCACGGTCTGTCATGGAGGAAGTTGGTGTGAGTGGAGCGAATGATTTCCCTTTGATTCTCCCTCACATCAACCCACAAGCCTGAGCGTCCAGTGGCCACTTAGGGATTGATTTTGACGAATTGATGGCGACTCTGATGATGACAGTTGATGATTACATGTCTCGGGCATTTCGGACAGATCTACTCCCCCTGTTGGCACACTGCTTGACGAATCATGAAGTTCCAGTAGTTCGGCTACAAGGCATGAGTCCTCGGCAAGTCTATGGATGGGCTCCCGTCGTCATTGCCTGTTAACAATCAAGGCGATCCCGGGACGCCCCAAATTGAGACGAGATCGTTGTAGATTCAGCATATAAATGTCATATGGTCTGCTTGAGCACCTGGGATACGCAGCATAAGCTATATATTGAGGGATCAAATTCAATTGGAATGAAGTGCGGAAGGGAGAGGGGGTCGACACTATCGATTGAACTAAATCTTATCGTAAACATGAGGCTTTCAGTTTGCACGTTTTCGGTAATTCGAAAGAGATGTCTTGTGGAGGTGGATGCTGTTGTTCTTATTCCTCCTTTCGTCTTACGAAGACTAATTCGAAGTGACATACGAGTACATACGATTCCCTAAGTCTAGGTCTGGCGCGGCATCTTTCGCTCCTAGAGCGCTGCGACCTCATGGTGTGGGTGGGCAACATGCCTGGATGTGAGCAATCATTTGACGCCCGTGTGCATTATGGAATGTTCACCAGCTTTTCCGACTCAAACGACGTACGTCGATGTGTTCAACAAGAAAACAATAGAGATCATTGTCAGAGTTTACCTTCAATGCTCTGTTGACCTGTGAAGTTAGTAGCTCGTTTTGTGACAAGGAAAGGACGAAAAAAANGATGTTACCCAAATCTTGTTTTCCCCTGTCAAATGCTGGAAAGGGGTGCCAAGACTCTCGGAGGCAAAATGACAGTCATGCGTCACGCATCGCGAAGGATCTACAATGCCGGCCAAACGAGGATCCATTTCCTATTTCAATTGATACAATCAGATTGCTCCCGACCACATCATGCCTTCTGCAACACGACGGGTTGGCTTGTGAGGCACACCATGGCAGGTCCAGAGCGGGCTGTGATGATGTGTATCGTGAATAGAAAGCCATGAGTAAGAGTGGATGTCTATCCAAGAATCGATGTAGAGGAATGGTGAGTGTTATGCAGGGACGTTGGGAACAAGGTAAGTGAATGGCATGTCTCGTGTCTCTTGTCATGTCCAGTCGCTAATACCATGCCGTGCGGCGAAACAAGGGCTAATTGTCAGAGCCTGATTCCAAAACGATCACTCGGGATTATACAACTTGCGGAGATGGCTGAACACTCGCCGTTGTCGCCTTGACGTTGCCTTCGTTTGGTCGTTGTAGAGGTTATATATATACAATACTCAGTGGCGGACCCGGCCGCCTGTGTATCTCTCAAGGTCCGGTTGGTCTGTGTCCAGCCTCTGAGCGAGGGTTGGTTCCACGAATCTGGTACTTTGAAAATGAGGCTGCGCCTCACCTCAGACCTGAAACGATGGGGAACGGTCGATCGGCTGACTTCGTGAAAGCCATCCCTTCACTGACCCATGCACCCCCATGAGCGGTCGCATTTTAGTACCATTGTTCTCGAGTGTCCATCGACATCGGATTGACCTGTAATATTCATGGGCAGTACGCCGAGGCTGTCATGAACAATCCTCATTGAGGTACTACAGATGGAACATCGATTTCACTAAACCCATTTACTCACTTGATGGTCTCCTGGACAGTCATGGATTGGTCTCCGTGTGAACCGGCAGTGGTCCCACACAGAAATCTTCCTAATTTGAATCAATGATCTCCATTGGACCTCTCAGGTCCAATTGGGACTGATGTTGGACAGATGCGTGTGTGTGGGCGCAGCGCTTAGAACTCCCGTTTGTCAGATTCTGGCGTGTCGGCATCGGACTTCCATGAATTTCGCGCGCTGCTTCCGCGTGAAGATCCTTCATCAAGCTGATTATATATATGTCCGGGATGGTCAATTGGGCGCCACAGCGCCCAAGGCTCTTTTGGCCACTGGCCCTTGGAATCGGATGTCAACTTGAAACAAAATACAGAAATCCCCAGAATTGGATGAGCAAAATCGCACCGGACGGTAGCGTTCGAGCAGGCACCGCTCTTTCGCATGAAGGAAGCTGCCCTTCAACGCTCGTACTCGTATAGGACTCAAACAATCTTCTTGAGACCAAACATCACTCGGCCTCGGTCTTCTTGGAGTCGAAGAGATATATCGGAGTTCCTATCACGGATCCTTTCCTTCCAAGGCTAAACTCGTCGTAGCGAACAGCCATCAAGCGCTTAAAGTTACTGGAAAGCAGGAAGAGGAGAGATCAGGCATGTTTCCGAAAAATTACTTGTATCAAAGTATTGAAAAGCTGACTGCAACGCTGTAAGGAGTCCTAAAGACCTCTATGGGCCTATTGCCACCTCTTTGAACCTAGGTCTGTCCTCGTACAAATTACTACGCGCTCAAGTCTGATTGTTTATCTAGTGACGTCGTTACATCGATATTCAACGTCTAGACCATTGAAGTCCATTGAAGTTTCTACCTCTACATACCATCAGCGTTCAGTTACACGCGAGCCTTTGTCTAACAACCCCAGTGAAGTTACGATGCTGGAATTCTGCGAGGTATGGAGTTACCGTATTTATCCCTTTCATGACGAAAAACGCCCACCTAAAGACTGCTATAAACTGTGGAGCTAGGTTGCTTGTATTTTAAATAGAGCTATGAAATGTGCTTCTCGAAAGTCGGCCTTGGAGCCATTGTGCCACATCACATTTTCGCAACTTTACTAGTAGGGATACTATCACCGCCCCAATGTTTACATGTTTCGACATCTATGAGCTCAGTTCTTCCCATATCGCTATAAAATGTTTTCAAAAGCCAAGTTGAAACCGGGTCTGATCGACATGAGAGATGTGTCGTGGGGACTGAACTGGGGCCGAAACCCTGTTCTCCCGGGTTCTGCAAAATTTTGTGGGTTTGAATCTCCGCCACGGCAAGATGCGGCAAGTAGCCTTGTCACCCCAACCACCGATTTTTGTAAAAGCTTGGCAATAGTGGGGAGATCGGTCCAGAATTTGGCACAATAAAAATCTAAGTCCAAAATTTGTATATAAAATTAAGGAAACTGGATTTGCAGAATTTTGGAATTTGCCTAACTAGGTCGTGATAGAGCGGGAGATTCAACGGCCCTCGAATTCTGCTGACACGTCTGACACATCGAGGATCTTCAACGTTTCAATCTCAATGGCTCGCCGTGGATAACACATAAGGCCGACATGCTGCACCACCTGCTACCAGGCAAATTACAGGGCAAACAGTATATATTTCGAACGATAAATGCTGTATCTTGGACATATACGTATCTATGGCATCACACGCAGGGAATCTTGCACGGGAATAGAAAGAGTAGGCTAGAAGGTAAGGCAAAATAACAGTCAAGAACTAGTAAGTGAGCTATTGGCAGCAGAAATGCGGGGCGGACAAATGGAGCGGAAATCCAAAGTTTCAGCGGAGACTTTGATGGATCATCCAACTTTTTTAGCCGAAGAGGCCCTAAGACTATCTTATGGTAGCAGGCATTTTGTTCTCTCCGAGTCCCCTCGCTAATCAAATGAAGAATTCTTTCTTCCCTAGAACCGGTCATGAGATCCTCTCGGGCGATGCAGCCAGAACTTCCACGGTAGGGTAGTGCTCTCCGCCTATCTCGAAGCAGATTGAAAATAATGTAAATTAACAACTCTCAGATACGAGGCAAATTTCCTGGGCTTCACGGTAATGGTTTATTATCAAGCTGCGCTTCTTCTTCTGATTTGCTGAACCAAGCATGACCTCACGCTTCGTCAGCTATCTAGAAATAAGGGCACCTCGAGGTCGCTGAGACTCGGATGTTCCCAAAAAGTACAACCGCTCTGCCTGATTAGTTCGGAGCTTGCCCATTCTCTTCAGCAGCGATGCCATTAATGACGTCGCCCAGCGTGAGTCACGGATTCTACAGCTACCAAAACGGCACCGAACCGTTAGGAATGGGTATTAAAGGACTCCGTCTCGCCTTCCTGGCCGCATATTCATCCAAGTTCAACGTACCCAATGGCTTCTCAGTCCTCAGAGCTTGTCTGGCTTATTACTGGCACTTCGTACGTAGATCGCGACTACTTACACTTCTTTCCAGCTCACGGTGCCCTTGATCAGAACCGGTTTGGGGAAGTCTCTTGCTCTTGCCGCCCTCGCGAGGGGCGACAAGGTTATCGCAACAGCCCGGGGTCGGTCCTTTGCCAAGCTGGAAGACCTGAAGCAAAATGGCGCAGCTGTCCTTGAGCTAGATGTCACGTCTCCACTTGAGACACTCCAAGAAGCTGCTAAAGTAGCCGTTGCCATCTACGGTCGTATTGACGTTCTCGTGAACAACGCTGGTGCGTCCCCCGAGCCTCAGAATTTGAAAGGGTGTTGCTGACCTTGTCATAGGATATATTCTCGTCGGAACAGTCGAAGAAGCTACGCCCAAAGAAACTTTAGATCAGTTCAAGTGCGTTTTCGTTTTCCAAGCGCGTGATTAAACAATATTCATGTTCTTCTGTCAGTACCAATGTTTTCGGCGCTCTGAACGTTTCGAGAGCATTCTTGCCTTACATGAGGGAAAAGAAGACAGGAAAAATCATCTGGACAGGCTCAATTGGTGGATGGATGTAGGTTGTTCTACTAGAACTCGGGTTCTGCTTTGTCTCATGATGTTATGCCAGGGGCTCTCCTTACTGCGGTCTCTACTGTGCCACGAAGTGGACGCTGCGCGGTATGCTTGAGCCTCGTGTTTCAAGGTTTGCAGCAAGGACTCATACGTTATCTCTCAGGTATCTCCCGCTCCCTCGACAAGGAAATTACTCCTCTTGGGCTGCGGAGCATCTGCGTCGATTTTGGATATTTCCGAACGTCTTTCTTGAACGCAGATCAACGCTCTCCTCCTGTCTCTAAGATAGCGGACTACAGGGAAATCTCTCAAGCAATAGAGAGTTCTTTACAAGGTAGGCACTTCTACGATTGAATGTCCAAGAGTAGCTTTCGATATTCATTCCTATTCTCACTCAGCGTACAATGGCAATCAGCCTGGTGATCCTGAAAAGGGCGTGCAAATCCTCCTGGACATAGCTCACGGTACCGGAGCCTTCTCGAACAACGACCTCCCAGAGAGTCTTGCCCTGGGCTCGGATGCATACGACCTCATCACAGCTAGTATCAGAGATGATGCTTCTAACATTGAAAAGTGGAAGGATGTCACACAAAGCACCGATTTCGATGCTTGAGCTGGAAGTTGGTATGTACAATTTAGTACGATGGGAAACATTCCGATGTAGGGATCCAATTCGAACAGAGTTTACATCAGGATCCAGCCGGTTGCCTCTCGGGTATGTGCATAGCGACCGTCTCTGCCAAGTTAGGCACGTTCAAGGTAGAGTGAATTGTGAGCGTGATGTTTATCAAGGATAAAGATCTCGAGATCAAACTCAAAGTGCATAAATGACCAACGCACGACTGCTTGAGGCCCCCGCTCTCGGCCTCTCTTTTGCTCACCCATTAATATCCGCCCCATTATGATGAGCGAGAAAGACGCGTCAAAAGGACAAAGCCAACAGCCTCAGCCAACAGCTCCTATGACTGTTGCAGGCGGAGGCAACCGAAACGCTCTCAACCTACCCATCGGACCCGATGGAAAGCGCGATTGGAGCCACGGGTTACATCAGTCGGTCTATGAGAGTTAGGTAAGGCTAGATAAGGGAATATCACGAGTGAATGATCATCAATCTTCGCCATTCTGGCAGTTCATCTTGTCAGGCCAGAGAAAGGTAGATAAAGGCAGGGTATATCTGGCAGAGGTGGTAAGTCATCCCAAGTTGAGGACTGGTCTCGTCTCGCGGTTCGCGCATCCGAAAAAAGTTTTGGGGTGCTTTATTCCGGGATAGGCGAGACGGTGTATTTGAGCAAATATTTTGTAGTCTCGAGCAATCTTTGACGAGACCGACTTGACGCACCTCGTAAGAGGACCTGACCTGAGGTCAACATTC
>JANBPK010000957.1:0-48942 GCA_027579435.1 Candolleomyces eurysporus
AATCTCTGCCGCTTGGATGGGGTATAATACGTGCGAGGGCGCTTGAGAAAGGGCGAGGGGAGGGGGATGACGGGCTGCGGGCAATGTCAGAAGAACTCTGCATTATGTGAGCTCCGTAACGAGCGAGTTCCAGTGAGAAACACCTTTTCGACGCGTTCGTCCGTCTCGGACGAGGAAGGGGTGGGCCGCAGTGGCCTCGGATTCTAACATGCACAAACAGCCGCGATAACTCTTGTCGTCACCATCATCTCGTCGCTGGACATGGCTCTGAGGCGATTCACCCACCAAGTCGACGGGACAANTCCCCATCCCGGCTCTGCTGTATACAGACTCTGAGCAGATCCTGTCTTCTCAAGATGGAGTCGGGATCTACGATGGGTGAGTGCGCATCTATCAATTGAATTGTATAAGCCTAATCTAACTCTCCAGCCCTCAGAAGTCTACGCCCCACCAGTCGGGTAGCATAACCATCACCACACACCGACTCTTCTATATTGACAATCCCAACCCCGAAACGCGTTCCTTCTCCCTCGATCTGGGGTGTGTCGAGCGGACAGAGTACTATGCGGGGCTCTTCACCTCTTCGGCCAAAATCACACTGTACCTGGATTCCCGGGGAACCTTGAACAACAGCTCCACGAATGCGGGCGATCCCAGTGGTATTGGTGTCGTCGGTGGTCTTGGCCCGTTCCAAGACGGGGGCGTCGGGTTTGGCGGAAGCTGGGAATGCTCCATCTGCGCTTTCCGGAACCCCCCAGGCCTCAGCCCCTCCGCAGCTCGAATCTGCGGACTGTGTGGCGTACCCAGAGACGCCTCGTCTGACGCCACGTCGTCGTCTGCTGCGTCCACGTCTGATTACCACCCCAGATCCTCGTCGGCCCCGCTATCGCTGTCGTCTTCCCTCCCCTCATCCTCTTTCGTCCACGCCAGCTCGCTCAATACCACAGCGACGCCTCCCAAGGCTCGGGATGACTCTTCTCAAGACGGATCTATACCCTGCCCCGCGTGTACATTCCTCAACCACCCATCCCTACGCACCTGCGAACTATGCGAAACCGAACTCCCTCGTCCATCCAAGTCAAGGGGAACTAGAGCAACGATCATGAAGTCAGCTCCCGTGTCCCGGCCTTCCTCTCCAGATAACGCAGACGATGATGAAGCGCGATGGAGGACGGAGAACATGTTTATGAAGCTGAGTTTCCGGAAAGGCGGGGATAAGGCTATGTACGCTACCCTGAAGAGATGTCTCAAGTCTAAAGCTTGGGAGGTACGTTTTCTCTTTCTTGATTTCCCTCTTTCGGGTTGGATGCTAATTGTCGCGTTCGGTTTGATAGGGTACCGGCTCGTCGTCTTTACTGCCCAGGGCGAGATCCAGAAACGATAACAGCGTAAACGATGGCCGGGAAGGAGGTATCGTTAGCGGGGAGAACGCTAATCGGAGTGTTGGTATATGTGAGTTATCGTGGTCAACATCTTCATTCTTTATTCTCATTCTCGACGATATACAGCTGCGATCCTTCAGACAGTCGAGTCATCCGCACAAGACCGCTCAACTACAATGCAAGACGCTCTGCAAGACCTCGAAGCTCTAAGAGTGAAAGCCAAGGATATGGTCAGACTGGCTGCGGAGCTGAACGATAAGTTGACTGCAGCGGCTGCTGCTGCGAGCTCGGTATGTCACTCTTGCTCTTTCACCGCTCTCCTTGTTCTCCCTCATACTACCTAAGACCGAGAATGATTCTTACCTTCTCTATTCTAGGATAATATCAATGCCAACCCGAACGTACTCGACGAACCAGAAGAAGCCACCTTCATCCGAAACTCACTCACCCAACTCGGTCTCCAAACCACTTCCAACCTCGGGGGAGCTCCTGTTACTCTCGACATGATGAAAGACAAAGATGAGCGAAAGTGGTACGAAGAACTAGCAAGAGAACTCGCTCGAGTCCTCCAAGGCAGTCCCAAAGGCCTGATGAGCGGCCGACGGCGAGGCATCGTCGCCCTAGACGAAGTTTGGGGAGGCTGGAATAGGGTTCGGGGGATTGGTGAGTTGCTTTTTCCCCTGCCTGCCTGCCTGTATATACGCGTATGCTTACGAACGAATTAAAACACCCACAGCCCTCTTACCGCCTTCGACTCTCCTCTCGACGCTCCCCTTCCTCCCATCATACACCTCCCCACCTATCCATACGCGGACGTTTAGCAAGTCGGGTCTCAAAGTCTTACACACCCCGCCCTATTCGAGGTCGGCGTTTTCGAACCGGCTTGCTTCGTTCCTCGTCGAACACGGCTACGGTGGTGGTGGGGATGGTGGGGGCAAGACGAGCTTGGAAGTAGCCATGGAGATGCGGTTGGAAGGAGAAGGGGGAGGAGAAGGGAATGACGAGCTTGGCGACAGCAACGACATGGGACTGGAAGGCGGCATTTCGCTACCGCTAGCACAAGAGATGATTGAGGAAGCTGAAGAAGATGGAGATGTGTGTAGGGATGACGTTGGGTTGGCGGGTCTGTTTTCTTCAACTCCTGCAAGAGCAGAAGGAGGAGCAGGAGCAGGGGGCTTGGAAGTGAGGTGGTGGCCTAATTTGTTTGTGGGGTATGTTTGGGATGGGCATGTGTTTAGTGAAGAGTAAATGATAGTCGGCGGTTTGACCGTACGGTAGGCGGTGTTATGCAGTTGTACGTGTAGGATAGAATATCAAACATCAAGTGCTCGGATCCAGAGCTTACAATATCTTAAGTAGAAACACGAATGCTACTGCACTGCGACAGGGATAATATTGTCCCATACTTATACTTAACTGTAGTTAAATGTACTGGCCTCCGATAATTAACTTCGTGCTTGGAACTCGGAACGATAGATTGAATGAAACTAGTAAGCTATCCGAGCTTAATCTTTCCCCAGTAATCTCTCGAGCGCAACAAGTTCCATTCCACTGAAACTCTCCCTAAGTGCATTCCGTCAAACCTTAGTGCAAGCTGAACCTAGGTTGAACGTATTTCCACCGGTCGGTTCCGAATGCACAAAATAGATGACATGGGTTTTTTTCGAGGAAGGTCTCTATCTGTCTCGTTCCGTCCAATCGGAGTATCTCAAGCTCGAGGTTCGACATACATACTTAGATCGAGGGTCGAATGACGCCGGCATGACAGGCGTGTCCATACCCTCGCCGGAATCCCGCCTACGCTTTCGTACCTATCCGGCGTCGTGTCAATGATTGACACTTCAAGGTTCCACCGAAACGGAGAGGAGAACGTGTCAGGAAATCAAGACAAAAGGGATTAGATATCGAGAGGAGCTTGGAAGGCTATTAAGGTGTGTACGTACGTGTAGGGGAAAAACAATCAAGAAGATTAGAGGCTTCGAGAGTTCGAGACCACCGCTATAGCTGAGCTCGTCCAAGGAAGTTCATTATCTAAATAGCTAGGTTCTCCGGAACACGTTTTTAACGTACACAAGGCCTACATCCTTCCGAAAAAAAAAGANNCGAAAGACGGACGGACTATTTACAACTGGGCAGATCAGAACGCGAGCGAATGAGGAATTTCCAAGTTTTCTTGCATACATATTTGAGATCTATAGACTTCGAGCACTATGTGGATAAAACAGCCAGCGGAGCCAGTCGTCCCTTTGACGTCGTCTCGGTCGGACGGAATAACCCACCGGACAAACCCTCTGCGAGTCGCCCAGCCTCGTCGATAATCGACCAATCGGAGCCAGCCGAACCCCTTCGACGAATCAGATTGCATCCCGCGCTCTGAGCCCCCTTCGTCGAACGAGAATGATTATCTTTGATTTGAGAAGTGGACGGAGGAAGAACCTGGATTCAGAAGGCACGTACTTCAAGTGCACTTGGGAAATAAGTGCTGAATCTAGGTAAGGTGCTCGTGAGGAACGCGGAGGCTAATGTGATTAAGCTCCAATCGTTGTGGGTGAGAGAGAATGGACGAATGGGCTCCGAGACGAATTGCATAAGCCAATGAAAATCCGAGATTTAACTCTAATGGTGAAGTGCCGGGCTTGAGTCGTTTTTGGCATTGGCCAATCGGGTTCAAGAATTTGAGGGGCGTGTGTTTAGGCGTTTTGTGGAATTTGGGAAGTGCATGGCGTTCGGGAAGTCGCTCGATCGGTGAGTTTGAGGCAATAGAAGTAAACGTGGACCTGAGCCTCCCCGCCTTGGTACTTGCGTCGAATGACCAAGGACCGAGGTTAGACCACAGACCCCGCACGCGAGACCAAAGACCTCTCTTCCGCCTCTGTACCCTGGGTGGTATCGACAGGAAGACCTACAAGTCTCCAGGCTTCGAATCCACCAATGACGTCCGTTGCGTTCAAGAGACCGAGTTTCTGTAGAGAGTACGCAGCGAGACTGTTCGATGGTCCATTCAATCAATGAGATGGTCGAGTGAAATAAACGCCCACTCACCTACTCGTATACCCCTCCTGACAAAACACGATAACCCTTATATCATACCTATCCGCCACTGTCAGCCTCGCATCGCTCCGAGGATCCAACCTCCACTCCAACACATTCCTCTCAATGACCAAACTCCCCCTAATCCCACCGTGTTTCGCTCTCTGCGCCTGAGGCCTTATATCCACCAAAAACGTGGGAGCATCCAGGACTCCTTGGTTTTCCCCTGTCAGTTCTCTATACGCCTGCATGGGAGTGATACGCTGCAATTTGGCTCGAGCGTCCGAGAGGATCTGGGCGATGGAGCGGGAGCCTGGAGGAGGTAGGAGTGGGTCGATGGGTTGCCTCGCGGCTTTACGCACGACGTCCCAAAGGGCTGTATCATCGTACGTCGATACGCCCAAATCTTGGATTAGAGCAGACCACACTTTCGGGTCTTCCGTTGCGGATGAGATGATCCTCCCGACAAACTTGGATGAAGTCAGGAGGGACCCTCGTTGGACAAGGTCGGGTGCGGACCCCACTACAAGCAGAGTAGTAGGCTTTGGAGGTACGCTTTGAGTCGTGTCTGCGATGATGAAGAGGAAGGAGTGTAGGAGGGGGTGGGAAGTGAGCGACTCTGCGATGAGTCGGATGAAGGAACCCGGGTCAGACGTGGAGTTTGTGGATAAGATAACTCCAATTTGGACTCCATCTATGACTTCCTTCTTGTTTATGGCGCGTATCGTGGTTTCCTGTGCGACTTGAAGGCGCACATCGTCCAGTGTGCGCACTGGCGTGGATGCACTGAGGGCAGAGGATGCTGCTCTGGGCAAGAGGTCTTTGCCAGTTGACACCACATATGCAGGCACGGTGCTGGTAGACCTGGAGGACTCTGAGCGAGCTCCTTTGGCTGGACCACTTGTCTCGTAGTATTGCCCGAGCATGGCTGCAAGGAGAAGATCGCGTTTGGATCGCGTTGAATGCAATGACAATCATGATGCAAAGCAGGTTCTCACGTTGTCGATCGGCAAGCTTACCGCCCGGATCGGGCCTGCGACTCGGAAGAAGAGGTGCACTCTAAGTGTGGGACGGCTCAGTCGGGTGACCGATGAGGGGAAGCTGGGGCATTGATAGGTCCAAGAAACTATGGCAGTGCGCCGCCGTGCACGCTGTACATATGGTGCATCGAATCGATCCTTTTTGCGTAGAAAGAAACGACGAAAATTAAGTCCTAGCGTATCCTCGTATCTGTCTATTCCTTTATCGACTTTCTATCTGTTGACGTTTGACTCGAGAAGCCGGGGAAGTAAGGTTCAAAGTTAAGTGAGTGTACACGGTATGTTTGTCCCCGCTCAGGGTCTCCCGAAGGAATTGGACGGTAGATTCGTGAGTCGAGTGAGGAGATCGCAAATGCGCCACCTTTCCATCAAGTTGAGATTTTCAGCGTCCTGTTACAATGAAGGATTCATCTACTACAAAGACATGCAAAAGGTAACTAAAAAGACGTCCATAGTCCGGTTATGCCGTGGTAATGGAACAGTACTAGAAGTGTTACGTCTGAGTCCGATGACTATATATACAGAGAAGTGACGTGGCTCGTGTCCGACAGATCTTTCACAGAAAAAACGAGACTCTATACACGCAACTCACGACGGTGTGACCCCCTGCGAGCATGTTGGTGCACGATTACGGTATAGACTCCGTGGATGGGGCTGACAGCCGATCTACTTCTTCTTCCACCTTCGAGATTTTGGAGAGATCTTCTTCCTGTCCCGTAGCATCAAAACGGAGCTGGAGGAGAGAAGTCAAGGAGCGGAGCTGTTGGACTCGATCCCGGTGCCCGACAGGATAATGAAATGCGAGAAGTTCCTCGCAGTAAGCTATGGCCTCTTGTAGGTAAGAGAGTGTTGGGCTCTTCCGGTACATCGCTCGGAAAATCATGAGAAGGTACTCAAGTGCAACTGAGTGACCGGGATGAGRGGGTGGTYGAAGTTYGAGTGYTTCACGRWACATGGAAATGGCCTCCTCAAGGTCAGCCATGGTTCCTGTGTGCAGATGATGATCCAGGAGCGCATTGGCGAGTTTGTTGAGTGCGTACCAGCGATTTGGAAGAGGGGATGGTTGAAGTTCAAGTGCTTCACGGTACACGGAAATGGCTTCCCCAATGTCAGCCCTGGTTTCTGTGTTGTTATAACGATGCAGGAGTGCACCGCCGAGATTAATGAGTGTAAACGAGGATGGTTGAAGTTCAAGTGCTTCACGAGCAAGGGAAACGGCTTCATCCAAATCCGTGAGAGACCTGGTCTGAAGCGCACGGTGACGAATGACAATGCCCAGGTCTGTAATCAGGTCGAGGGTACCGGGTTGGAGTGCAAGTGCCTCGCGACGCAAATGAATGGCAGAATTGTACTCCGTTAGCTTAAAACAGCCTTGTCCGTGACTCAAATGAGTGACTGAACATCTATGGGCATAACGCGCGGCAGCAGACATCCGTTCCCTAGACCCAATGAACAAGCCCGGATTTTGTCGCAGGAGCCTGAGTTCGCACTCAATGCAACGAAAGAAGAGGCGAACGTGATGGGACGGGTGTGCGAAGAATCCACCCGATCGACCTTGCGTCATTAGGAAGTCGCGAAGGGAGGTGTGGCAAAGTGTGACTGGTATGTCGTCTGTCCCTGGAACCTGAATAATTGCTTGCAAGTTTACAAGGACGTTGACAACCTCGTACGTGTGGATTCCGAGGAGCTCCGCAATTCCTGATGTCGAGAGGGGTTCTTCTAGCAGGGCAATGGTTGATATGATATCAGAGAAGTAGGGGAGGTGCTTGGATCGAGTCAGGGTTTCGGCGTAAAGCCCATCAAGGCCCGGGTTCATCTTGAGGGTCAAGGGAAGGCGATCCATCGGTGTCGTCGGGTGGCTGCCTTGGGTGTTCGCTCCCATGATGAATTTGAAAATTGCTGATGCAAAGATGAACGATCCTCCAATATGTTCAACAAGCTTGCATTTGTCACTCTGGGTAGGCCACTCTCCGTGTTGCTGAACGTATGCTTGGATGACCAAGTTCCGTCTACATCCAGTGTCGAAAAGGATCTGCAAGAAAGTGGCGATGTCGTTGTCGGAGCAATGATCCACAAGGTTGTCCAACTGGACTCCTGGAACATTCAGGTGGGATCGGATGTGCTCTTCCACCCGACTCGTGATAAAAACACGGAGGGGAATACGGGGGTTGTCGCTGAAGAACGCGAGCATTCCGTCAATGAGTTCTTGGACTTCTTCTTTGTTATCGCACTCGTCCAACCCATCCAGCACTATGAGAAATGGGCCGCGTGTCAACGCCCTGACCCTTTTCTTCCTCTGAACGACAGCTTTGAATGGTGCATACACCAAGCGCTGCATCTGGGTTTGTAGAGAAACGCCTCCTTCTCCTGGCATCAGCAATGCTGGGTCGGTTTGTACAGCTTCACGTATGAGGAGTGCGGTCTCGGGGATAACCCTTGCCATTTGGCTTGCCAGAGTCGTCGCGAGCCTCCATATCTTGCTCCTATCTCCCGCACCTCGGAAGAAAAAGAAGCTTACGACCGGCCTCTCCTCCCGGTCGGACGTGTCAGAGACCTCCTGAGATACGGAGGATTTGCCACATCCGACATATCCATGCATCCATCGTACATGAGGCTCCGCATCAGTTGCGATACCGCTCCTCGCCCACGTATTAATGTTCTTGACCACCTGTAACCTCGTTCCAGGAAAGCAAGCGGAGTCGGGAGGTGATCGTTTTCGATCTCGAGTATGGGATGCATCGGTGATGGGCTGGAGGATGTCGGATAAACCTAGCGGTGAAAGATGAGTTTTGCGAGGTAACAAGTGAAGACTGGCGGTAAGCCGAACACTTACTCCTCTGCTCGCCGGCGCTAACAGTCAAGCTATGTTGATTGAGGTCTCCTTCGACTTGGTAGGCGACTAAATTCTGGATACGTGTGTTTCGGGAATTCTGGAAGAAGTTCATGTGTACGTATATGAAGAACAATCAGAACATGAGAGACGACTGCGAGCTGTACAGTATGACGCCTTCAGCCGTCCCTGCGTTTCCGCTCTCTGAGGTGCTGAGAAGAGGATAGATAGAGACTTGAGGGCCAGACAGAGGGTAAGTAGGTGGGCAATCACGGCGAAGAGATGAAGGTACTGCTGTGAACCCTCTGGGAACTCCTGCCCAATCAGGGCGACAGGGGCCTAAGCTACAGGCTCGAAGTCCTGATTCATTAGTTTTTAGAGACGGCAGGACACTGGCAGTTGTTGAGAAACACAAGCCGGCTCCTAGTCCAGGTTTTCAGAAAGACTGATATGTCTATATTATGTTGTACAATTCGAGTCATACTACTAGTTCGTTCGATTCCGTATACTAAATATCCATCAAGAAGAGAAAATCAAAATAGAGTGTTGCAACAAGGATCTATCTTGGGTCGACGTTGGAGACGATGGCTGCTGCTCCTCGATCTGTGTAGCACTTGCGTTGTTGGCACGGGCGGAAGAGGCCTCCGCTGGACCTGCGGCAGGTGCTGTGTTAGTCGCGATGACGCGACCTCGTCCATCAGTCGTGAATCCGCCGTTCCCTCCGGAGGCTGTTGAAGCAACAGCAGGAACAGCTGCTTCTGAAGCATTAGCCTTCCGAGAGCCTGACATGCTGGGAGCGCCGGCTCGAGAACTAGAAGGGGAGGTAGGAGGAGATGCAGCTGAGTTTGGGGATGCAGAGGCCCCGTTGGTCTCATTCGAAGAGTTGGAAGAGGTTGTCCAAACTACTCGGCCTCGACCGTCAGTGACGAATGGCGGTGGGGTGACCAGACTGGCGTTGGAGGAAGAAGACTCTGAAGTTGGGGTGTCAGTGGAGGGATCTGTGACCACTGAAAGATCCAGCGACCTTGCTGGACCTTCAGAGGCGGACTGTTGTCCGGAGGAGGATGGTGCTGTCTGAAGTTGGTATGCCAGCTCGGGGTGTCTTACAAGAGTTTCGATCGAGGGATAAGTTCTTTCTGCTGCTTCAGAGTTGCCCCGATTGGCGGGTTGCGCTGGACCTGAATTAGAACGCACAGCCGAAAATGCCGGTCCCCGACGTAGAAACCCAGGTCCTTCACGGATCCGTGGCCTCGGAAGGATACGCTCCAGGTGACTGATAAGTTCAGCGTTGTCGCGATCAACTTGGGGACGAAGCTCTTGTCGCAGCAAGCTCGGAACTCGAAGGTCGTCGTCGTCGGAATCCGTGAAGTCCTCGTCGTCATCATCGGATGGGTATTCTTCACTGGAGTTGGATATGCTTTGGAGACGAGGCATATCGTCATCGTCGCTATCGTCAGCATAAACAGGGGCTGTTGTTCGGCGCCGATTGGATCGGTTTGAGCTGTTTGTCGTCGGGCTTATGGGCTCCAGGGGTGGTGGTGACGTTGACGGGGATGCTTCTCTTTGAGCCGTTGGATCCAATCGAGTAACATTGGCAGTCTGCAGTAGTTCGATGGAGGCCATCATTTGATCTGCCTGAAGAAAATCATCGTAAATATAGGGCAGTAGTAGCAATAAATGGGACTCACAAGGATCTGCAAACGCTCCATCGACTCTCCGTTTTCATTATTCTCTTGCCTGAGTCGGTCCTGGAGGTTTTGCACAGTTTGGCTAATCCTATCCAAGTTTGCACCGTCATTCATCGCAACTGTCAGAGCTTCCAGGGATTGGCCAATATCTTGGATGGTGCGAGAAGTCTGCTGGTTGTTTGCACGACGATCAGAGTTATCCTGAGCCTGGGCATTCGTTTGCTCGTTCGCCGGTGCGTCATTCCGGATTTGTCGAAGGGAGTCATAGGCCCAGGAAAAGTCGAACTGCCCTACACTGACTTCAACTCTGGGGTTAGCGGGCTGTCGGTCGGAAGCCCTATTAACGGCCCTGCGGATGGTCTCATTCTCGAATTCGGTAGGGTTGAAAAGCTCTAGAAAGGGAAAGGAGCCAATATCGAAAGGAAATAACCCAAATCCTCCCGCAAATTCCTCGGTATCAGAGTCCGAGAACATGAAGAGGTTGTTAAGGCTTGTCCGAGGTCGACGACTAGAGGCATACCGCTGATTACATGTTAGCACCGAAAGCTCTTAAAAGACTGTATGCACATACTCTCATCCAAACGGAAGCACCTTCCTGGAAAACATGAAGTGTTCCATCCGGCTTCTCGTGCTTGTAGAAGCAATCCTTTCCGAACGGGCACATGGGGGACTTTCCGATCGATTTTTCGAAGTATCGGCACTGGACCCTCGCCATGCTCTCTCTGTACATCTGAACGATGATATTCTTCTCCTCAGTCCCGTGCTTGACATAGAAAGAAGACGGGGTGATAAAGTTGGAAGGGGTACGGCACATGGGGCATTTCTTGTTGTTGCCCGAGCTCACAACATCAATAGATTTGCTGTTGGGATCTCTCCATTGCTTGATGCACTAGGAATCGGTTGCGTCAAACTACGAGAGAGTCCGAAGGGAGAAGATGCTCACTGCGATGCAAAAGACGTGGCTGCAGCCGCCCAGAAGACCGAATGTCACAGGCTTCTCCAGACAGATAGAACACAAATGCTCTGACTCCGAGTCTGAGCCGCCATCGTCTTCTCGTTCCTTTCCCTTCCCGTTTGGTGAAAGGGCGTCATCGGCAACATGTCGGAACCAGCATTCCTCTCCACGCTTACAGAAGCCTAAGAGAACGGGTCAGATAACCTTCTGTTGGTCAAAGAGTGGTGATTCATACCGTTCGCATAATACCTGCAACGTTTCGCCTGATCATAGGGCGTCAGCAATACTCGTGTGGGCTGCTGCGTTTTTTCGCTGCTTCCTTCGACCTTGGCGTCGTCCTGAGGTGGTTCTCCGTGTAGAAATTTGCACTTGCTGCCTGCGAAGCATCCTCTTGGGACATTATAATATCGACATATCCCTCTTGGTTTGTGGGTCTGAGGTCGCTTCTGTGTGGCCGGTATGGTAGTTTGGGCAGTGGCTGCGTTCTCGCCAGGCATTCTCGCTGCAAAAGCCTCTGGGATAGTGGGAGCCCCAGAGGAAGATGGGAGACGGAGGACAGGAGCAAGACCGGACTCGGTCGGTGGCCACTTAGGCCATGTCCACGTGATCCATTTCTATTATTATCACAACGCCGTGAGTTGTTCCCTCCTCTCGTGTCGGATGGTGCGCTGCCTTGATATCCTCCTTCAATTCTGCTGAAACAGCACCGCTCAGACCTCAGCCTCTTGATATTGCTGGCCTAACGTCAGAATGTCGCTGGATACAACGGGCAACCTCAAGCAGCAGTTGATCAATAACTTGGGTCCCAAGTACCCTGTATACCACGAAGCCTTGCAGAACTTTGCTACAGGAAAGATTTCTCGCGTTGAATTTGAAGATACGGTCAAACAGGTGCTCACGACCGCAGCGCTACGTGAGTGGCTCTTGTGCCACCAAAAGTCGCGTCTCGCTGACCCCAAGCGGTTTCAGTCCAGATCCACAATGCATTAATCATTTCTCTTTTTGACGCTACCGCAGCGTACAAAAGAAATGCTGCAGTCGCAGCTGCCACCTCCCAAAGCCATGATACCACTGCAACTCCTCCTCCTCCCACAGTTCCCAAGGCACCATTGAGGAAACGGAAGCGGACCTTGCTGCCATACCAGGGGCCAGATGTCTCGGAGGATGAGAGATCTCTCAGAAGTATGCGGCTGAAGAAGTGGGTCCTTGCTATGGGAAGAAAGGAAAGGGATCGTCTCAAAAACCTGCCCAACACTACGGTGAACCCATCATTGCCATCCGTCGCACAACCACCCTCGACTGCCTTACCGACCCCTGTAGCTGTTGAAGGACAGCCGCCACCCCCACCTCCCCCAATTGTTGCACAACCTCATCTACCTCCCCCTCTAATAAACCCGGGCCGACCGCGTCCGGAACTCGACGAGATATCCTCTGAGCGGGGGGTCAGGCTGCTCCCGGAACGAGGAGGTATGCTATCAGGCATCGTCTTCGGCTTGTCATACTGATGTCATGATCACAGGACAACCAGGCGCCCGACTTCCTATTCATCTTCACAGTTCCACCCGCGCCCCGACTCAACAGCACATTTATGATCGCATAAATCTAATTTGTGCTCAGCATAATCTCTCCTCTCCTTCACGAGCTGTAGCTGCGCTACTAAACCTCGCTTGCGAGGCTAAGCTCAAGCAGCTCATCACACATGCAGTGACACTGACCCTATCCTCTCAGGCTATTAGTTCTATCAGTCCCGCTTCTGCAATCGCCAATCCCTTTGTCCCCGCTTCGAATTCTTCATCCTCTCGGGATCCAACTTCTAACACCTTGACTAGCCAATCGCTTATTACCCTACCTTCTTCCTCCACGCTTCATCATATACCGCAGAAAACGCCGGTACTCACAGCGTCGGCCTTCCAAACGTTGTTTACCATGTATCCAGCCAGTCTACCCAACAAATCGGCCGCTGCAATGAGACTTGCTACTATTCCTTCCTCAGTGGTATGTTCACCTTTTCAAAGACCCTGCCCTTCGTTCTGACCAGTTTCAATATTTTCAGGATGACGATACGGATGATGTTCCCGTGCTCAAAGATCGTGAGGTCAGGGATCAGAGATGGCAAATCATGGCACTCCTTGCAGAAAGGAGTGCTGTTCGAGAGAGCCTGAAGTCTGTCAGGTAAGAGACCATCCTGATCCCGTGAGGAAAGCGATGCTGTTATTCCTCTCACGAACGGTCCTTTTTGTTCCGTCCTTTTTCTTTCTTTTCGGTCACGTCTCTCCATGATATACCTTACTTACTTATCGAAGGATTTCCAGTACGGCTACTAATAAAGCTTCCACGGACTCTACTATGATATCATGACGGCGTTCGAGCTTAGAGCAGATTACGGGCATTACTAGTACGAATCTGGTGGTGGCTAGTGTATGTTATAGTTGCCGGTTGTATGTCTCATTCAAGATCCCTCCCAGATCCTCAAAATTCTCGACGATTACTCAAGTGAGTAAATTTCTTGTTCTGGGTTCAACTACAACTCCCCAAGCGCATTCCATCTTCCTGGTTGACTCTTGACTGCCGTAAAGTCTGATTTTGAATCTCCATGCCTCTGGGCGGCCTGATTTTCGTGCCTCAGGTTGCCCATTTGGTGTTGCCGAGTGAGCACCGCATGCGCACTTGTCCTTCAGTGGGTGCCACGGTGAGCTTATACCTCATCGTTACACACAAATATCAGGCGCCCGGGCGTCTGACTGACGACCGCCCGGCGTTGTTAGTCCACAGACTGCCACCCCGGCGATGACCAGTCGCTTTCAGATCCAATGGCTGGCATATAAGTAGGGTGGTTATGCTCGGAAGTAAAAGACAATACCAGGAGCTCGTTGACCTATTCTTGACAAACTGCCACAGATTTTTCGAAGATGCCTTCTCTCAAATTAGGCTCACTCTTTGCCTTCTTTGCAACCTCGTTCCTCTTGAACCGCTCTCTCCCGCTTGGTGCTGCCCAAGGAACCGGTGTCTCGCCTATCCCCAGGCTTGAATTTTACAGCGCCCCGGGTTGTCCTACCAGTAGTGTGATTGTGACTTTCTACCAACCAGTTGCTGGTGTATGCCACAATGTTGCAAGGACCTCGGGGGGTGGGCCAAGGTCTGTCAGGCTGAGGAATGAGCCCGGAGCCGGGTGAGCGAATTTCAGCTCTTCGATGATATTTTATTTTTTNCTAACTTGGGTTTTAGAGCGACTTCTGCATGGGGTGGGGAGAGCTGCAGTGGAGGGCTTCCACAACTTGGATCTGGAGCAGGGCCTTGTTTGACGGGCCGAAATGAGTGTAAGTCGATATTTCATTCTTGTTCCAGAAGAGTGGGCTGCTAACGAAGTGCCGATCGACGAAATAGATCATTCAGCGAAATGGTTTGCGGCTGCAAGGGTTGCTTCGGGGGGATTAGAAGCAAGGCAGACCGTCAATGGTTCTGCAGTAGGAGAGCCACAGGACTGCGTTCAGGCAGATACTGTGGGATACTATGACACTAATGGCGAGCTTGTCACGGTACCGATTCCGCAGGACGATGAGGATGCCAAGGCCATCTTGTGGAAGGCATTCAGCAACAATGATGCCACTACGATTAAGGAGTATGCCGCTTCTAAGCAGGCTGTGCCTCTGCCCCCTTCCTGGAGAATTTGAAGGATATTCCTTTGTATCTTTATCCTATGTATTTAGTTGAAGGCCGCGGCGTTCTGGCCCTTGGATAAATATGGGCAATGCCATTTCCGTATGTAAATGCATCAATGACGCTAAGATAGAGCATCTGGTTCCTTTACAAAAAACCGGTACCCGTTGAATGCCTCTGCCCCAAGTTCCATTTCCACAAGTCAGTCCTACTTGCGGCTCACAGACATGTTATTGGTGTCTTATCAATGCTTCGGGTTCGCCCCCCACCAACTCCTGATCGCGACAGTTTGATGCGAGCTCTTGGGCGCCCTGACCAGTTTCTCGAACGGGCCCAGAGAAAGAGGCGCAGTGGACTTCGGCATCCGACGTGACCATAAGCACAGAGATGTAGTCGGGAAATTGGGAGAGGAAGGGGTTGTAACACTTTCAGGGCAATATGCTACTAGAGGTGTCTGACTGGTCTGTTGTCATCGGCGGATTGGGAGTCATAGAGTTAGGTGGGAGCAAACCGGAGGTGGTGAATACAAGCAGTGTAATCAAGTGAGTAACTTTCTTGTTCCGGGTTGAGTTGCTCATGCTAGGTCTTGATGGCGGTTAGCGGCGTTACGAGATTACGGGACGCGTTGTGTTTGTTTGCTCTGGCCATTCTGTTATTCTTCGTGGGCATTCCCAGAGACCATTCAAGCTATGCCAGGCTGCTGAGGATCCCCTTATCGCTCGCAGGCGTCCTCTCAGCGTGATTTCATCGATTCACGATGGAGAGTTCGCGGGCAAGCAGGCTGACGAAACTCTTCAAGGATGCCCTCTCTGGCAGAACCAGGATCCAACCGGGCAATGCCAATCTCTTCCTCGAAGCAATCCGCTCACAGACAGATCCAGGAGACTGTCTATACCAGCTCTCATCTTCCAAGAACGGAATGGATGCCTTACAGAATGCAATGCGTTTTGACTTGGCCGTCACCTTCCTGAATGAACACGCCTCACCCCTCCTACGCTATTTCCAACAACCAGATTTGGCAGAGATTGGTGGTGGACAACTGCTACAGTCTGTTCTCCTCAAGATAGTGGATCCGCCTATCTTTTGGAATGCCTTTCAGCAGGCTTTCCTAAACGATACCCTCACTCTTGACGGCCAGAAAGCCTTCGGGTGGCTACTCCTCCAACTCATCTCCCTCCCTCCTGATTCCTCGGCATTATACAGAGAAGATTCCTACTTTGATCAGCATCTCTGTCGTTTGTTATCATCCGATGACATCGACCTTCGAAATCTAGGCCACAAGGCCAAGCACGCTACGGAAGCGCTCAAAGGCGAATTCTCGACTGTCGCCGCTGGTGCAGTTGGCTTAGCTTTACCAGGACGCCACGACAACGACTTTGCTGACTTCCGGCAGATTGCCATCGTCCCAACGCCAGACGAAGTTCAATCTAAAGAACCCGCTTTCGTTCGGCCCAGTGACTTCCTGCGAGATCCCTCCACTGAACCAACCCGGGTGGCCAGCCATCTCGACAACCAATTCAGGCTCCTTCGAGAAGATATGCTCTACGACCTCAGGGAAGAGCTCCAGTTGGCTTTGGGGGATCGTAAACGGAGGCGTGGCACGAAGATAAGCGGCCTTCAGGTCGTTGGCCTCTATTTACAGGAGAGTGAGCCTCGTGGCAAGAATATCCGCCGGGTCAAGTGCGGACTTCAGCTTGAATGCGAAGAAGACTTGGCCATATTTCAGGGCGTCAACCCTGAGAAACGCGAAAAGTATATCCGGGACGAGAGGTACTTTTTGAGGCACCAATCCCTCGCCTGCCTCCAGGTCGAGAACGAAATCATCGCCGTCGTTACTATCAACCGTGACACAGCTCTCCTCGCACAGCCCTGGCCCATTATCGCCGTTCAGCTAGAGGGCAACGAAGGACTAATGAAAGCTCTTCGAAGGATCAAACAGAGTGACAACCTCACGCTTATCCAAATCGACACAGCCTTGTTTGCATACGAACCTGTCTTGAAGGCACTCCAGCAAGCTCCCAGCCTCCCTCTGTCCGAAGAACTTTTACTGTGGAAGCCCGACAGCGTCCCTCAAAAACTCAAATTATTCGAACAGGCGACTCCCGTTGTCAATGCCCTCCTTTTGGACCCCAACTGCGATTTGAAATCCCTTCTACGAACGAAGGACCACATACACTTGGACGCGTCCCAATCGAGATCTTTACTTGTTGGCCTGGTGCAGAGAGTTTCCCTTATTCAAGGACCCCCTGGTGAGTTAGTTGCATGGCGGTCACCATAAGCCATAGGTTCTGACTAAATGATCAAAGGCACTGGAAAATCATTCATCGGCGCGCTTATGGCGAAAGCCATCCATGACTACACAAAGCAAATCATCCTGGTGATTTGTTTCACGAACCATGGACTTGACGACATTCTAACCAGCTTACTGGACATCGGAATTCCGGCTTCAAGCATGGTTCGACTTGGCGGGAAACCGGCACCGAAAACTGAGCCTCTCACGCTCAGACGTCAAGTTAACACGGGAACTCGCGACAAGACCGAATGGCGAGCAATTAACGCGGCGAAATTGTCGCTCAACGACCTCGACGGGAATTTGACCTCGAGCTTCGCCGAGTACATGACAAAGACAATCACGCTTAAAGACATCCTCGGCTACTTGGAATCTGAAGACCATGGCTACGCCTCTGCCTTTACTGTCCCCAAAGGCAAAGATGATATGCAGATTGTTGGGAGGAAGAAAGGTCACGTTATCCGTGGCACGTACCTTCTTGAAAGATGGCTCAAGGGACAAGATGCCGGCGCTCTCTCGTCATCCGAAAACGTGCGGCTGGGGTCAGGCATATGGGGGATGAGCCCAGCCGAAAGAAACGTGAAATATCAAGAATGGTACCATGCTGTGGAAACGAAACAAGTTCAAGGCCTGTATGCAACCATCAAATCCTACAACAAGGGGTTCGAGAGCCTGGAACAAGCATTAGCATCCAAAGATATCAACCTGTTAAGGGGAAAGAGAATCATTGGCTGCACGACGACTGCTGCTGCAAAATACGGGTTTTCTATTCAGGCCGCCGCTCCCAATGTCGTTCTAGTAGAGGAAGCTGGTAAAATCTTGGAAAGCCATATTCTAACTGCCCTTGGTCCCAACCTGTCGCAGCTTATCCTCATTGGTGACCACAAGTGCGGTTGTTCACTCTAGAATCTGTTTGCTTTTTTTTAATTCAGATTTTTATCAGGCAGCTTCGACCGAAGGTCAACGACTACGAGCTTACCGTCGAGTCAAACAACGGTTACGACCTCAATTGCTCCCTATTCGAACGATTAATTCTATCCGGTTACCCTCACCAAACCTTGAAGAAACAACACCGCATGAGACCTGAGATATCCGACCTTATCCGACAACTCACGTACCCAGAACTGCAAGACGCAACTCGAACACTAAACCGCCCAAATATCATCGGTGTCCAAGATAACATCGTTTTCATCAGCCACTCCAAGCCCGAAGGTAACTATGGTCAACTCACCGACAGAACGGACATGGCATCGAAAGCGTCCAAACAGAATCAATTCGAAGTTGAGATGGTTCTGAAGATCGTGAAATATCTCGGCCAACAAGGGTACGGGACTGACAACCTTGTGATCTTAACCCCGTATCTAGGACAGCTTCACCGTCTTCGCGATGCCCTGCAGAAGGACAACGACCCTCTTCTGAACGATCTAGACTCATATGAGTTGGTCAAGGCGGGCCTCCTCAGTCCGGCAACCGCTAAGGAAAACAAGAAGCCTATCCGCCTATCTACCATCGGTACGTGCTGTTTTATTTTGCTTGATTGGTCTATAGTCTGACATCTTTGAAACAGATAACTTTCAGGCAGAGGAGAGCGACATCGTCATTGTTTCGCTCACAAGAAGCAACTCCAGCAACGACATCGGATTCATGTACTCCCCAGAACGTTTGAACGTACTCCTTTCCCGTGCACGCAACGGCCTCATCATGATAGGCAACTCCAGCACCTTCAAGAATTCTCGCAAAGGAAAAAAAACTCTGGACGAAGCTATTCAACATGCTCGCGGAAGGACAACATATCTATGAAGGCCTACCTGTGTACTGCTCCCGACACCCCCATCGAAAACAAATTCTTTGCAAGGCCCAAGATTTCGATGAGAAATGTCCAGAGGGAGGTTGCATCGAACCATGGTATGACTCCTTGTCAATATATTTGAGCGAATGAGCTGACTTCCTTCTCAGCGATACGATGCTCAGTTGCCAGGTGCACAAATGCACTTCCAGGTGCCACAACATTGTCGACCATAGCAAGATCCCGTGCGAGGAACTTGTCAGCGAGAAGTGTCCAAGGCGTCATCCTTTAACACGAAAATGCCATGAACCATCGATTCCCGGCGCGTGCAAAATTTGCCACCGCGAGGATAAGCTTGCCAGAAAGAAGCAGATAGCTGATCAGGAGGAGAGAAACCGCAAGGAGGCGGCCGAACGGAAGCACTTGCAGGAACTGGCGGAAATTGACGCAGAGATCGAAAAGGAGCGGCGTCAGGAGAAAGAGGCAAAGGAAGCGGAGGAAAGGGCACAAGCCATACGCCAGAGGAGAGCAGATCTGGCCGCAGCACGAGCAGCCGTTCCAGTCGGTTCCATGTCCACACCCCGAAATGTTGAAACACACCGGACCGAACCGCAACAGAGACCAACATCTGGACTACTGGGCAAGCCCCCTATCTTCTACAACAGCACCAGTACCCAAGCCCAAGTTCGAGCCGTGCCCTCTGGTAGCAATCAAGGGTGCCACGGGCTATCGGCTCCCTGCGCGTGCAAAATTTGCGACGGCGAGCATAAGCGTATTAGAAAGAAGCAGCTGGCTGATTTGGAGGAGAGAGAACGCAAAGAGGCAGCCGAACCGAAGCACTTGCAGGAGATGGCGGAAATCGACGTAGGCTACGTCAAGGCCGATCCCCAGGCTCRAACCGTGCCCTCCGGTGAGRACGCTAGCACTCGGGGAGGTCGAGGAGGCTCTCTGCAGCAGAGGAGGAATGTAGAGCCGGGGCCACCAGAATCGCCTCGCCGTGCGACACTGGTCGCACCTATCCCTGCATTCTCTTCCAGGGCTCTGGCTCCTGCACCCCCGGATGATCAAAGCAGAGGCCCAGGGGTGACCGATGAGTTATGGGTGTGGTCGGAAGCGGCGAGACGTCAAGCTGAAGAAAAGGATCGACGGAGGAAGGATGAGAGGCTCGAAAAGGCGAAAAGAGAGGCCGAAGCGCAAAAGAAACAGGCAGAGGAGTTGGCTAGACAAGAGGCGCAAGCACAAGAAGAAGCACGACGTAAGCTGTTGGAATATCAAAGGCGACAAGCTGAGAGGAATGAACGGAGGCTGAGAGCCGAGCGTGAACGAATTGCAGAGCTTGATCATGAGAGGAAGGAGCAGGCAGGCGTCTGGCAGAGGTTGCGTCAGATGGGAGGGTACTTTTCTGGCTACGAGTGGATTTAGATGGGGAATGGATATCGCTGTGCTGGGGGAGCCATTTCGTGTCTTCTGCTCAACTTGGAATGTAATTACTTGGATGTAGTGGGTAGTGAACGTGATCTATCGTGTATATAGTTTCCGGTTAACAAAGATGAAAAAATGTTCCGAGTGTATGTCATCGTGGAAAAAGCTGTTCGGCCGGACTTGCTTGAACCGCGACGGCCATTACCCTGGACTCTGCCCCGTCTTCCGTGCCTCCGCAGTTCCACTACAACTCGTCTTGCCTTTGCAAACGAGTATTCTAGCCCCGTTCTTCCCTTTCCCCAGGAGTACCGCCTCGTCACCACTCACTTTGCCAGCATGGCTGAAGAACCAGATTATGAGGCCCTTCCTGCGAATGCAGGACTTGCAGTAAGCCTTTTATAACATTCCATCGGAGGCATCCTAAAAGACAGTTCAGGTGAACATGTTGGCTGGAGCACTGGTATGACCGTGTCTTCCTTGTTTTCTTTTCTTTTTTAAACCGAATGTCTAGGCTGGTATCTCAGAACATGCTGTCATGTTTCCTATTGACAGCATCAAGGTGAGCACATTCGACACGACCATTTTGAACGATACCAACGTCATTGTCTGCTCAGACGCGAATGCAAGTGTTTGCAACTTCCCCGGTCGCAGTCTACAGTGGAGTGGGGAATGCATTTACGCGGATATCGGCTACAGAGGGTATGAGGGCCCTCTGGAGGGGCGTGTCCTCTGTCGCACTCGGCGCTGGTCCTGCCCATGCTCTTCACTTTGGAACCCTGGAGGCGGTGAAGGAATTGGCAGGGGGTAACGAGGCTGGGAACCAGGTTTTGGCTACGTGTAACGTCAATCAATTTCCTTCCCGCTCTTTTTTGCTGACTGGTGCCCCGTAGCGTTGGCTGGCGCGTCGGCCACCATCGTCAGCGATGCTTTCATGAACCCCTTCGACGTCATCAAGCAACGGATGCAACTTCACAAGTCGGAATACCGATCCCTGCTGACCTGTGCACGCTCGATCTACCGGACTGAAGGACTAACAGCTTTCTACATCTCTTATCCCACTACTCTCGCGATCTCAATACCCTTCAACGCTATTCAATTCACCGTCTACGAGCATATCAAACGATACCTCAACCCGCGAGGGGAATACTCTCCAGGATCACATATTGTGGCCGGGGGCATCGCTGGCGCTGTTGCTGCGGGCGTGACGACACCGCTTGATGTAGCCAAAACGATTCTGCAAACCCGAGGATCGGCCACGGACCCCGAAGTCCGAAGCGTACGAGGCATGGGCGACGCCTTGAAAATCATCTGGAAGAAGGATGGTCTACGAGGATTCAGCCGGGGGATGACTCCTCGAATCCTCACTGTAATGCCAAGCACCGCCCTATGTTGGCTATCATATGAATTCTTCAGTACGTGATAGCTTCCCTTTTCCTCCATATAGCAGGGTTTCTAACGTGTCGCAACAAACAGAGGCTGCCATACGATCCGACTAATTACTTATACTTGATAGATAGATATCCAAAAGACCCATGCTATCGTGGACACAACGCTGATTTCTCATGCTGTGAACTTTGTATATGGCTCTCCTTAAGCAGGAACACTGAACGCGCACCTCATCTCTACAGACACCACACTATACTTCTTGCCCTTATTCTGCACAGTAATTCTTGGGTATCATGGTCTAATAATAGAAATACTTGCGTGATGCTCGATTGTGAATCGCCTCTCCTTCTCCCATCTCGCCATGGTCAAGCCATCTGTAGACGCGTCTTTCTGGAGGCACCTCTCCTGCTTCATCCTCTTCACCCTTGTCCTTTCTTGGCGACAGTGGCGGGSCTTGGTCTTTCAAACCGCCACGCTAAAGCGGCCGACATTCTCCGCGGCCGGTGACATCGCGGAAAACCGCCGACAAATGTCCCTCGGAGAGCATGAGCATCCTCACCCCGCCCTCCTCTCCAACCAAAGGCTGACCGCGGTGCTGCCTGTGTCGAACGTGTCCATTCACCAGATCRCAGACATCCTCGCTCCGCTGCTCGACCCTGGAACGGCCATTCGGGAAGTAACCCTGCTTGCACCGGCGTCCCTGCATCGGATCTTATCAGATAAGCTGCGACAGGAACTCACGAAGCACGAGGGGCAGGATCACCCAGAGATTGGCGTGAAGACTTGGGATGACGACATATCTCCTTCTGTGTTCCGACTTTTRGATCTCCGTGCTTCGCCATGGACTCTGGTTATGAGGCACGACGGACTCCTTGGCGTGGACAAGCAAACRCGTTCCATCTTGGTCGGAGAAATCATCGACTGGAGCCTCCCCTATGGACCTCGAGGCACACCTCTTCCGCCAAATGGCACCCACCCAGCGAACATCGTGGACTGGGTACACCTTTCACGGAGCCGACCTGAATTAGCGTCATACATCGAGCCGCCGTTGGTTATACGTCTCGACACGCTCTCYAACTTGGRCCCGCTGCCRTTGACCTGGAAACACCTSTCTGAGCAGATTGCAYTTTGCAATCCTTGGAACGCCAGCGGCCTATTAGTTGGTCGACATGGCCCTCCTGAAATCTCCTCNTNTCACTTAGYCTGGCCTCGAACGCACCCGGAACTTCCGGTATTCAAACCAACGTCAGCAGGAACATTCCCYCCACGAYYCCTCCGWCCGTTCTGCCACACCARCGTCTGAGATTCGATATYCTCCTCTCAGAGAAGAAGGATGTTCAAAATCTTGCACCATTCCTCTGCGGTCTCCTCYTACGAGGTCATACCATTCGGGTCCTRGTGGTCGACACCAACYTGCARTTCAGCTTTARTCCRATAAAGCGAAAGACTCGTCTCGTCACGGAGGGAGGCTGTTCAGTCGACTTTTTTACCATAAACCAATACATGCGTCGCAAAGAAATCTTTCRGTCAATAGGGGACGGCGCCTTGGCTTCRCACGTCGTTATCACACTCAAGYCTCATAATTTCGCTGGGTTTCTTCTTGATACCTTCCGCGTTGGAGACAACGTCCTGGTCGAAGTCCCTCAACAAGATCTGGYATACTGCGACTGGATGGCAWCTCTCACTCTCCAGCAATGGAAAAGTACGTCTCTCCCAGCAAATTATTCRTGGCATTTGCTGACTATTTCAACAGACTGGCACAAGCCGAGGATCGACATYAGCGTCATCACTCGGGACAGACCGAACTCTCTGGCAAGGCTTCTCGGGTCTTTGTCTGCAGCTCGGTACTTTGGAGATTCCATCRATCTCAGGCTGAACGTTGAGCAAGATTGTGATTTTGAAACACTCAAAATCTCGCAGACCTATCCTTGGCSTCATGGAAGCTTCTTCCTGCACCATCGGATTGTTCACGGAGGCTTGCTTCCCGCTGTCGTGGAGTCATGGTATCCGAGGAACAATGACACCTATGGCTTGCTCCTCGAAGACGATGTAGAGCTGTCTCCCCTATTCTACGCCTGGGTAAAGATGGCTATACTCAAATATCGGTATGTGCACTTCCTCCTATTCATTTCCGTAGACCTCTCTTTACCGACGCTCGCCGCAGATATGACTCTCCGGTCGACCAATCACCCAACCTTTTCGGAGTCAGTCTATACCAGCAAAAGCACGTCGAACTACGCCCCGAAGGCCGGATTCCATTTAACGCCAGATCTCTATTTTCCTCGCAAGGACTTCCATTCCCTTCAACACCCTACCTCTCTCAAGTACCTTGCAGCTGGGGCGCAGTCTACTTCCCGGAACCCTGGAGYCTATTCCACGACTACCTTTTACTCCGTTTCTCCGAATCCTGGCTATCCATGGACGACACCGTCGTCCCTCACGTCCGATCCAACAACTGGCTCAGGTCCTGGAAAAAATTCTTCATCGAGCTGGCGTAYCTCARGGGCTAYGTGATGCTCTATCCCAACTATGAGAATTACTTGTCACTGTCGACAAATCACCTCGAATACGGGTCTCATGTGAGGACTCGGACCAAGGAGAAACAGGATCTWTTCGAGGTGCCTTTACTCCCATTGCCYYGGAATGATGATGRGACCGATGCAATGGGAAAGCCGACACGTCTCCTTGAACTCCCKGACATGACTCTCCCTCGATTCCGCGACCTTCCGATCCTCAACCTAACGGCCAGCCTGACRACAGAAGATGATTTGGTACAAGCGCAGCATAGACGTCGAGCACAGCTATGTGCTCTCCACTGGCAGCGCAATAATACCACCACTTCCTCCNCNTAGCTGGGCTTGGATCATCCGGCAACGGTCATGGCAGTATTCGTAATTTCATTTGCGGCGACGCCGACTAACGACGATGTATCCATACTACAATAATCCACGGAGTACGAAGCGATAGTCCACTAGCTACATATAGACAGAGTGAGACCGAGAGAGGATGGCAAGATCTTAGAGAGANAAGAAAAGAAAAGCAACGAGAAGAAAAATAATTTGACAACAGCGCGGGGAGGCAAGCGACAGATATCGAATCAGAAATACAGCGACAGCGGCGAYAACAACGACGACTACAATTGGTGCTTGTRACAGCTGACCAAAAACGATAGACCCCCCAAGAAAAAGGTTTACATAGCAATCTGAGAACTGTCTAGGCCCAAGGCATGGAGGAATAAATTCACGTTGGCCAGTTTAGTCTGTCGTTCCTCTTCATCGACAACCCAACCTTTATTCACGCTGAACACATTGTCGAGAACCTTTTCACGGAGAGAGGTMACGAGAATCTGGTGTTGTTCTGTAACGGCATGAAGGGCGAGGGCAGCGAGGAACTGCCAGACGGGCTGGTCAACGATATCGATCGAGCTGGGTACAGCAGGSGGYTGGCCGGTGATGTTGGTATGCGCAATCCGTGTTGACGGGAAAAGGAGGAGTAGATGTGGCGCTAGAAGCTGGAATAGATGGTCGAACATTAATTGCCTGAATAGCATTGTAACAGTTAGAGCTTGGCCAGTGAGAAAAGACGTGGACACATACCATGCCTCGGTCTCTTCTGGGGTAGGTACCACAGCTGAGTCATTTCCGGAAGCTATGGTCTGCTTGATAACTTCTACGCGGCTCAAGAAAAGAGTGAGGAGAGCGAGACCGGGCTACGCAAAAAGCATCAGCCTTCGAGTCTGATAAAGTAAGCAACARCTAGCTCACCCTTGTCTGGGCCACAGCGACTATATTCGAACGGTGCAACAACAGAGACAACAAACCAGTCACAAGCCTCAACTCAGCAACAGAGACGACAGGCAGAATGCTCTGCATCACGCTCCCAAGGAAAGCTTGAGTCTGTCTCTCAACCTCRGCACGCTCGGGCGTTTCSACCAAGGAATCAAGAATAGGAGCTTGCTTGATRACGTCGAGCTGATCAAAGCAGGCTACAAGCAAGGTCAGAAGAGTCAACATTCTCTCGCTTGAGAGGTGACGAGTCAGCCGAGGRAGGATCCTCTTTCCCTTGGTTGGCATTAAGAGTGAGATGAACGGATGAGGGTTGCTAAAATAAGAATAAGTAAGCTAGCATGATCTACGAAACAGTGAACGTACCTAGTTTCAAGAGGCACCATAACCTTCATTTCATCCCAGATGACATTGGCAGTTTCATCATACTCCATTTGCCTAAAATTGAGATTGATTYAGTCAATTTATACCTCACCRATTACCAAGTATGGTGCTCACCAAGCCTGGAATACTTCYTCTTCGTCTTCAGGATGYGGYTGATCGCGGCGCAGTTGTTCGACCTGGAGCACAAGGTCATATAGATGTTCCAAATTKATCAAGGTTTCCCGCTGAGTCAAAGGCTCTTTCATAATGGTCTCTCCRGTCTGCCGCAGANAATGTCARCGGAATGACAGGCRGAGAARAAAAACAYAATTACCTGATGAGCATCCCCCAAAGCTTCGCGACCCAGTTTCGCAGCCTCCTTCGCAGCACCTTCATTATAAACCGAGGCCTTGGAAATATGGGCATGTGCAGGCGCGAGGGTCGGAGATGACGAATCAACTTGCAARAGTTGACGAGGAGCAGCCTTGTAACTTCGACCGGAAGTCTTGCCCAGAGCACCTTGTAAGTTTTGCAACGCTGATAAAAAAGAATGATTTAGGAAYCAAAGAGTCAAAGGAAGGTATATGGCACCGACAATGTAATCCTTTCTCTTCCTCACGCTTCCTGGCGTTGTTGACGATTCGTTCAACCTGCTGCTCCATACGCTGCATAGCRCTGGGACGGCGGTTTGGTCCTCTCTGTGCAAGCCCAAGCCCGATGCCGCCTCCAGAGCCAAACTTGATGACTCGTTCATCTTGCGCTTGCAATCCCATTCTCGATCTCAGTATCGCGCCGTAGACCTGAGCGTAAAAGTCGTCTGCGTAAGGATCCTGGGTGACGAGTTGAGACACTTGAATACGGGTGATGAAATCCTTGTCGGACTGGGTCATGAGGTCATTGTACCGAGACTATGTGCGCTTTTCAGCRTTTGATTCAAAAGATCCGARGCAGATAGGGTACTGACCATATGAGCAATCTTTTGCGCTTTGCGTCTCCTCTTTTCTTCCATCCTTTCATGTTCCACAATCCTCTTCATGGCTTCAGCACGCAACTGCTCCTGACTAATCCCTTGTCCACCGGGAATCTGCATTCCCTGCACGTCCCGGGCAAACTCAGATTGAGCCATCTCGTTAAGCAATCGCTGTTGCATCTGRATAGTTTGGGGACTGATTTCATGAGAATTCGATCCAGGGGGAAGGCGGCCGAGTTGCAACTGCTGCTGTAAGTGCCGGGCAGGGGAAGGTGAATTGAACCCGCGCTGCTGGTGCTCATGCAAATACGCATGGCCTTCCTGCTGCTGCCAGAGTCGCTTGTCTTCCAACGCTGCCTGGGCCATCCTCCTTTCCATCTCTTGCTGCTCGAGGAGTTCTTGGATTTGACGCTGCCGGCGTTCTTGGAGCTGTTGTTGCTGCCTTTCACGCTCCTGAAGTAAAAGCTGCTGCTGACGCTCCTGCTGCAGTAATACCGCTGTCTGATGCCGTTGATGTTCCAAGAACCGAGGCGATTGTGAGGATGGAAGCATTCGAGGTGGAGGAGTACGCTGTTGCTGATATTGCTGCTGTTGCTGTTGCTGCTGCTGCTGCTGGAATTGAGCGGCAAGACGCTGGTATTGCTGCTGCTCATACAGCCGATCCTGGTGTTCCTTTTGCTGTCTCAGTTCCAGATATCTTCTCTGTTCTTCTTCCTGCCTCTGAAGCTCTTGCTGCTGAAGCAGAAGCCTCTCCATCTGCAGCGCCCGTTCCTCCTCTTCTCTACGCTTCGCCTGGAGAACGGCAGCCATGAGCATCTCTTCTTCAATCTCCTGGAGAGTTCTTGGGCGAGCCTGCTGAGCCCCGTGGGCAAGCACATGTTGTTGGTGCAAGACCGGGGATTCCTGGGACAAGAAAGGACTGAACTTGGCCCCTATAGGGGGAGTCGGAGCTCCCGTTGGCTGACGCGGAGTGTGATGAGGAAGATGGTGCGGCTGCTGTTGGTCCTGAGGTCGAGCGGAGGAGGAACCATTGAGCTTGCCCAGAACCGCAAACGGAGACTTATCATCCCAAATTGACTCCAGGGATTGCCCAGCGGTGCGAGCTAAAAGGTGAAGATCACATCAATATACATAGAGATCTGATGTACTGTGATTACTGACTCGAAGCTGCTGGAGGATGTGTGAAGGGCTGCTGCTGGTGGAGAGGTGACTGGGACTGTGGAATATGGTGCTGTCTTGGGGCCGGAGCCTGCTCCTTTCCTGGATCTCTCTGAGGTTTCTCAAAATCGGGGAGGGTTTGCCTGGTGAAGTCAAAGTCTTTGCCTGATAAAGTGAATGTCACGGTTGAGAAGGGCCGGGCAGAGAGGCAGTAATGGCCTCACCAACTTGCCCAACGCCGCCAAAGGTCTCGTCGTTGAGCTCGTCACCACCCTCCTGCAGGGTGTCGCCTAGACCATCATAGCTTTCCTCTCCCCAGGTGAGAACGGGCAGGTCGTCGTCGCCCTCCTTGAGCTCGCCCTCGAGAAATTTTCTGCGCTCCTCTTCTAGGTCGTTCTGGGGAAGACCAAAGAACGACATGGGAGCATGTCAGAGGAGGGAATATTCTGTGAAATGGCGAATGTCGCGCTCGTCTGCCGGAAGAAACGCGAAATCTTTGTATCATTGTTGGTCTACAGTCTCTACTACAAACAAACACCAATCGTCCCTGACCTCAGTCACCGAGTCGNTGCACCGTCTCTAAAAAGTCCAGCAACGTGCTCGAGCTCCATGCTTGCGTATTGCACGAATCATGGCAGTGTGCCCCGTTCTCGTTCGTCAGCTCCGGAAGCCCCCTCCAGGGGTCGTTCTGGATGTACCGGCGAGCCGGGAGCAGATTTCCGTGCAGATGATGGAGTGTCTCCTGCTCACGTTTTCGTTCAGCCGAGACTCGAGTCGAAAGACCCAGATGACGTACCTTCTTATCTTCGCCATTCAACAGGGCAAACTGCAGGTACGCCCGCAGGAAATAGCCCAACGGCCAGCCCCATTCCGGTCCTTGATGGTAGTTCAATCCTTTGGCTATCGCTGCATCCGTCCCGTCGTTGGAGTTGTCATAATTGGGACGGTACTGCATATCGCTGGGATCCAACGTCTTCATTCCCAATGGGCCTCGTAGAACCTTATCTGCAAGCTTCAAAGCGTGGAGCGCGTGCTTGGGATCGAACAGCTCGGGAGCAACAGTCATCGCAATGGGGAAGTTGCACCGGAACTGATAGTCTGACCATTCACGCCCAGCCCCAGCTCCATAGGTGTCCTTGTAGGTTCCGCGGCGGTTGATCAACCTCGTATCGACCTTGTATTTGGAATCGTCGGCCGGATCTGTTTACGAGGTAAAGGCACCGAAAAACATGGGTAAGGAGACCTACTTACCCAGAGGTACATAGAAATGTTTTTCAAAGTTGGCCTGAATCAAGTCGGACCATTCCTTGTACGTGACGAGGCGCTCCTCTCCACGAACTATAGGGACTTATTCAGCCAATGACTGCAGATTAATAGAGCTTGACTCACTCTTCGCCTTGACGCCGTTGAACGGGAACTTGTTCTTCTCCACCAGCTCACTCAACCACCTCAAAGTGCTCTTCAACAGCCCGATAATCTCCACGGGTGCGCCATCTCTCGGTGTACCAGGCTTTCCTTTGGTGCCTGCCTTCTCCGACTCACCCATCTTGTCCATCCAGGTTCCGCAGTTATACTCGCTGCCTCCTAGCGTAAATCCAGTCTCCCAATCTGTGCGGATAGAAATATTGAAACCCTCCGACTTCATCTGCATATCCAGGTTCGGTCCAGCATTATATTCCCGGAAATCGATCCCTTCAGCATGGCGCTGCAAGATCTCTTGGATAATCTCCGCGATAGTGCTTGTCTCCGAGTATGCTCTAGGATCATTCCAAGGAACCCATGTATCGTCCTTGGGGAAACGCCTTTTGATGGTCTCGGAGAGTAAAGACAGTCCATCTGGGGCGGTCTTGACATAGTCCTGGATATTCTGCAGCATCCACCACGGAGAATCGCGGGAATTGTACCTAGGTAAAATATCAATATATCTATTATTTCAACGAAGATCGATGTCACAAACCTGGGTGACCGAACCGAATCCAAGAGGTTCGGAATCAAACCATGTTTCAGCGTAGTCGAGAACGCCAAAATATGCTTCTTAGCTCCTTCAAAGTTGCCCGTGGTCAAAAACAGCCCGCTGAGCGAGATGAAGACATCCCGTCCCCAACATCTTGCCCATTCCTTGGTAAAGTGAGGTAACCCAGCGGCCAACGACGGAGTGACAACACCTGGATCCAGCGACGCAGACTTGACGAGACCGTACATTTGAACTGCACACAGGGCCAGATCTTGGATGAACGAATGACCAGAGACGACAAACTCCGAACACTGCTCAATGACGGCCTGCCTCGCAGCCTTGTACGCCTCCGAAATGATCAACGCGAAGTACTTTGGCCTCATGAAATTTGGCACGCTGCTCTTGACCCGGTCGCACCGCTCCTTGAGCCACTGAGCAGGCTTGGCGAGGTTAGGCAGCGTGTCAGTTTGCCTAAATCATCGTAAATATCTAAGCGGTGAAAGATGGAACGAAAGCACTCACGAGCTCAACCGCTGATGTATATAATCAAACGCCCAAGTACCCTCCCTCAAGTGACCACAAAGCGAATGTCCAAGGTCATTGTACTGCATAATGTGCCTCAGGGGATGCATCCATCCTTCTAACCCACAATACACCAACTTGCCCGAGCCGGGTATGTCATATGTTCCATACACACCGGCGGTAGCATCTCGTTCCTCCACATCCGCGCGATGCAAAACCACATTCAGATCCACGAGATCCAAATCTTTCACTGCATCATAGGCGCCCGTCTTGCAGAAGCCCTCTAGGTCCGCATCAAAGTCTTCAATCTGCGTCTCGAAGACCATAATGCTTCCAGGTGGGAAATAGTCCGGAACAACAATTTCAGAGTAGGGGCCAGCGTCGTCTTGTTTACGTGCAATATTGGCAGGGGGAATATCGACGAGCTTAGAGGGGAGCCCACGAATGATTTCGGGGTCTTTGGGGACATCATAGGAGGATATCTCGATGCTGGCACCGAGAACATACTTGGCTCGAGTTCGGCGCAGTTGGATAGGAGTAACTGATTCCACAAGTTAGTGCTCGGGGCTGCCAGGAGAGTGAAAGAGAAGGACTCACTGTGTCCACGGTCTTTCGAGCCTTTGTGGAATGCAGTGTGAGCTACTACCAAATAACCCTTCAGAGACTGCGGCTGCACGCGATGGAGCATGATATACTGGCAAAATTGAAATGAGCAAGAGACATCGAAAAAACCGATAGGAGAAACTCACGTCGTTCTCCTGATGAACGTGCCCTTCCTCAAAACCTCCATGAACCATCTCCAGGTGCAACGCACTCAATACCCTCTTCACCTTCGCAATTCCACTGGTATCCTCTTGCCCACTCAACTCGTACCTCCTCTTCTCGTGCACCAGGTTCAGCAACTTCGGATACAAGTCGTCGAAGCCCTTCACGCTCCCAGTCGCACAGAAGCTAAACGCCACCAGCGCGCCAGTCGACAACGCATCCTCTGCACTCCTCTTATCCAACGGACTCTCGTTATCATGGGTCAGGTCATAAAGCAGCGCATGGGGGAGTGATCCGTTGACAGGAATCACAACCGCCTGCCTGACAGGACCCTTCCCAGTCGGACTCGTAATCTCCTCCTTCGACACCATACACGCGCCATCCATGGACCCAATTGGCTTCCCAAGCCCATGTCGATACAACAGCCTTGAATACTCCTTCGGATCCCACCCATTAAAGCTTTCCCTGATCAAACTGTTGATCCCCAACTCCTGGACAAACACCAAATCCGTATCCTCATTGCCCGTGAACAGCTCAGCGCAGATGTACAAATCAGGGCGAATAACACGCGCAGCGTCCAACATATGCGTGCCCACTTCCAATGGGGTGGAGTGGCAGTTGTCGATCCTGAATCCATCGAAAGTGTGCGCGAGGGCTTCGACGTAGGAGGTCATGTACTGCCAGAGCCAAGGGTTGTCGGAGGGCTGCTTCCCGTAGCGCAGCTTGACACAGTCACCCCAGACGATGACTTCACGTCGCAAGTACGCTTTGCTTGGAAGTAGTGCAAAGTTCTGCAGAGGGTCCGCATCCCAGATCCAACCGTTGTTGGCGAGCGAGTAGACAAGTGGGTCAGCGTCGGGTGTGGGGGCCAAGCGCGTGAAGTACGGCTCGACGAGGGGTTTCCTGGAAAAAGAGTGTTAGAGTCTAGTAACCAAGTATACGTCTGAATCGAGGGACCTACTCTTTGGATATCTCTCCCATTTTTGGACCATGTTCATCCAGCCTCGTATACTTGACACGACCCCGTACTAGGTCAAGCGCTGCCTTCGTGTCTGCCTCCCATTCCTCATAGAGGGGCACGTTCAAAACATCGATGACTTTGCCCCACGCTTCCGCCAATACATCGTGATCCTCCACCAAGGTGAAAGCGGCCTTTGCAATACCAGCCGCCACGTCGGGCTCAAACTTCACTCCAAATCTGGAAGCATACTTTGCAAGACCGTGGATCAAGCCCTCCTCCTGACGAATGATTTTAGCAATATCGACAACGTTCTTGTTGGCGATATTGGGCCCGGTCCAAGGCTTGACTTTGCCAGAATTTAGCGATGCCTTGACGGAATCCTTTTCGCGAGCGACATCAATAACGTAGTACTGCCAGAGATGGAGGGAGCGGACAGTCTTTTCGAAGTCGTCCATGATTATCGTGAGGTCATCGTTGGATTCGATGGCGGTGGGCAAGTCCTTTGATGCCAGTGAGGCTGAGAAATCGAGGATGGCAGAGTCAAGTTCTAAAGCAGGAGTGAGATGGGGTGTATTCGCGGGGCTGAAGCCTGAAAACAAAGTTACATCGTAAGCATACCGGAAGTAAAAGGGGAATGCTTGAGTGACTTCCTCACCTGCTTCGGGATGCTCTACGAGCCAGGCCGAATCATTGGCAGTATGGTTGAGTACGACATCCGTTAAGCTCAATAAGCCGTATTCCTCCTTGGCGATCTTCAATATCTCTTCAACTTTATGCCTTCCGGTACTATCTGTACCCAACTGACCCGGGGCAAACAATGCGGGATCGTATCTGTTCTGGTCGCGGATGGAGTAGGGGCTGTCGCTCTCGCCACGCTCCTGCAAAGGCGGGTAGTGAAGCATGGTATACCCTCGTTCCTTGGCTTCGGCGAAGTGAGGCTTCCATTCGTCGATAGGTCCCATCCATTTGCTGACCACAGTCAAAACGGAGAGCCCGTCCAAAGGCAGATTGACGTAGTCGTCTTGGACGACAGCTCCTTTGCCTGGGGACAGAACGGCAAGGGAAGAATCGAGAATAGGAGAGCGAGCCTTGAGTTTGAGTACGGGATCAATATTGAAGTACCCGGTGTGGCCTTTGATTCTGACGCCCGACGAGCCCTCGTATTCGACCCAGTACTTGTATGCGCCGGCCTGTGCAATTGGGAGGTCGATCTGGATCGGCTTTGAAAAGTCTTGAGGGAGACTGTCTCCGAATATTGTCAGATATGAAAAGAAGTATATAGAAGGTGAATAGAGACGCACGTCCGCTCGGCATACCGTTCTCTGCCGAAGGTCTTTCCATCGAGAGGGAAATTTGTCTTGAAGACGCCATTCTTAGATGCGGGTGTGCCCGCCTCAATGGATACACGGAGAATATAGGGCGTATACGCTGGAGGGAGGCGAACGTACTAGCAGAACGCGTCAGATGAGAGCTCCCGCCACTCGGGTCGACGCACCTGAAGATCTTTGCTTGGGCCCCCATCTGGCGATAAACGGAGCTCGTAGACGCGGATGGGACCTTCTCCTGGCTGCACAGCACCACTGAAGAAATCGAGGCCCTCTTCTGCGGGTGTCTTCGGGGTCAAGGGCGTCGGAGGACTCGATGCGCTCCCGCCATTCCCCTTGAGATTCTTGACATCGATGGAAGTCGGCTTGCCCAACCTCTTTTGGCTAGACATAGTTGACGCGATGGTGGCTGTTAGATGCGCGCAGGTGTAGATAGAGGATTGGTATGGGTGGATGAAGAGTGCCGGGGAAGACTCGGACCCAGGCGTCGCTTCTTGTTGTCTCTGTTGTTCCTGGATTACCCTTGTTCCTCTGGGTTCGAGTTATCGATGGTTCTATTGGCTCGAAAAAAAATGGGGTGCTACGCAAAAGGAGAAGGAAATGAATGTGCGAATGTGAAGAGGGCCATTTATTTCTCGACTGGGAACGTGAAGGACTCCCGGGCTCGATCATCTATGATATCACTCCGACATCATCGTTCCTGCCGCCCCGCCCTTCTTTTTCGGGACAGCGCGCCCTGTGGCATGTGACAAATCCCGACGCCGCCTTTTTGATGCCACCCGCTCCTTCTCGTACCACCACCATGCCCAGGGATCTCCCAGGCTTCTACTGGGATTCCGAGAGAAACAGGTACTTTCCCATCTCGTCGAGGCCGCAGGCTGCAGGGCCATCCTTTTCGAACCACGGTCAAGGAACCCCTCAAAATAGCTCCAAGAAGCGTAAGTTGGCCCATAGATCATCACAGAAAGCTCGCGTCCACGACGAGGAGAGCGAGTCAGAAAGCGAAAGTACACACACCTCCACTAAAACCAGACAGTACTTTCATCCCTGGAGTTTATCCCAATCGGCATTCAACCAAAACCCTTCGAGCTGGGTCAGCAGGGAACGCATAACAAAGTACGCGCAACCTCTATGACCGGAGTCTCTCGTTTGACCTTAGCTTGCAATCGCTAACAGGCAAATCCTGTCATGGCATTTCGGTACCACTACTCAACTCACTTACAATCACGCTGCCTCGCTGGGGAAAGTTACAACTTTTGCTGTGCGTTTGAATTTCCCGACGCGAGTGAGGGGGCTAAGTGACCCGAAAACAGACTTGCTTGTCGGAAGAACCACTGTCGGTGGAAGGGCGCGTCCACTACCACCTCCTAGGCGATAACAGAGGCTGGCTCTTTCGCTGCAAAGCCTACGCCGATGTAAACAGTCGGTTAGAGGAGCCATTTCAGCTGACCCAAGGGGACTCTCAAGCGGACTATAACCGGCTGCCATGGTCCCCGGAGCTTAATCTTCAACCCAATGGCTTCGTCTCTTCCATCAGTATGTGGGGTTCAAGATGGGTGTAAGCTTTTAGCTCATTCTATCCCTGTGGATAACCCATGGCGTAACCGCTTTTCTAATTGAAACTTCAGAGCTACTGGTGCTGGAACATCAGCTCGATTCGCCTCTTCCGATATCACATCTTTGGAGTGAGTTGATTCGTCGCTGAGCACACGCATCTCCGCTTTGGTGCTAAGTGATGCATACAATCAGTCGGATGTTCATAGTCACCTTACCAGGTGCTCGAGATCTATGGACTTCCCATCTGCGTGAAAAATCCATCGTTCTAGGCACGTCTTCTTCCTTTCACTCGATTACATCCATGACTCTTTCTCAGGTCGGATTGCTATCGAGCAGGAGCCAGCTTCAGGGCTATCTACATCCCCGACATCGACCACTCCAACTCACCCGAACAACTGAACACCCACAGCGACGTTTTCGCCGTCACCCAGGATCAAGTGAGTGGGAAGGCTGCTCATGAAGTATTGCTCTATTGAACGCCCAATAAACGTCTTAGCATTTGATTTACACAGGGTCACGCAATGGCTCAGTACACCGCTTCGACAAGCGAATAGGATCCAAGCAAAGGGGAGATCTCTTGTTTGACTCTCGATTCCCCGACAGCCAACAACGTTCATCCGTCCTAAATCTGGACCTGCTCAGTGGGGCCTCTGAGCACCCTTCCCACTTCAACTGCTCCACATCAAGGACGATGGAATTTGGCCTGTTGCTGAGCCAGATGGATGGGAAGGTGAGGTCTAAACAGATTCATCCTTTTCCAAACGTCCGCGTTATCCGGCTCCCAATTAACAACTGGCTTTGCTACCTCCAGCTACAAACTTTTGATCTACGGTTTGCCTCAACAAGCAAAAACGGCATTCGAGGCTCCCAGCCCGTCGTATGCTACAATGGTCACGTCAACAGGCATACGAGGGACCTAGTGTGTTACGCTCCTCGAATTTCGAACTCAGGTTGCTGACATCATGGTGCAGGGACTCGCAGTAGACTACTCAAACGGGTTTATCTACGCCTCCGGACAAGACTGTAGGATTCGCGGATGGTCCCTAGACTCGGGCGAACCTATCCTTCCTTTTCTTGCACCGGAGTTCTCTACTCCGGTCCCAAATGGCCCTGAACCACTGATACCCGTATTCAGCACCTCCGGTTTGCTTTCAGCCAACTCTATGACTCCCAATCCGCCGACGACAACAGGCCAGTCAGACACCTCTAGTAGTATATCGCCCTGGAAATGTTACAACCCTTTCCTCTCCCAATTTCCCGATTACATCCCTGTGCTTAGGGTCACGTCGGATGCCGAAGTCCACTACCCCTCTTCTTCTGGTGTTCGAGACACTGGTCAGGACGCCCAAGAGCTCGCATCAAACCGTCGCAGTCAGGAGTTCGTAGGGCCAACTCGAAGCAAGACATCAGCAACATGTCTGTGGGCCGCGGGTAGGACTGACTTGTGGAAATGGAACTTGGGGCAAAGGCGCTCAACGACCACCGGTTTTTTGTAAAGGAACCAGATATTCTGCCTTGGCATCATTGATGTACACTACCATGTTTATTAAAGGGTCAGAGGGCCTTCAGCTAAATATATAGGATAAAGGTAGAAAGGAATGTCCTCTAAATTCACCAGGGAGGAGGCGGAGGCCCAGCCTGCTTAGAGGCGACCGGCATGCTCCTCAATCGTAGTGCCATCATTGCTGAATGCAGCAAATCACCTGGATCTTTACCCCGTCCTCCGTCCGCGTCCCTCCGCAAGTCCACTCCAACTCGTCGTGCCTATTAGCCCCATTCTTTCCTTTCCCTAGGAGTATGCCTCCTCACCACTCGTTTTGCCAGCATGGCTGAAGAACCAGATTATGGGGCCTTGCCTGCAAATGCTGGATAATGCCAATGGCCGCCAGTTCAAGCAACAGCTTTTTCCACGATGACATACACTCAGAACATTTTTCATCTTTGTTAGCCGGAAACTATATACACAAGAGATCACGTTCTCTACATTTTCCACTACATCGTCCAAGTAATTACATTCCAAGTTGAGCAGAAGAAACGAAATGGCTCCCCCCAGCACAGCGGTATCCACCCCCCNGTCGGAATCCACTGGAAGCCAGCAACGCACACTCCCATCTGACGCAACTTCTGCTGGATTGCCTGCTCCTTCCTCTTGCGTTCATTCTCCGCTTCTCGCGCCTTCCTCTGAAGCTCTGCAATTCGTTCACGCTCGGCTCTCAGCCTACGTTCATTCTCCTCAGCTTGTCGCCTTTGGTTTTCCAACTGCTTACGTCGCGATTCTTCTTGCGCTTGTGCCGCTTGTCTAGCCAACTCTTCTGCCCGTCTCCTTTGCGCTTCGGCCTCTCGTGCCGCCTTTTCGAGCTTCTTTTGGAGAGCATTGAGTTCTTCCCTTTTCCGTCGATCTTCTTCTTCAGCTCGACGCCGCGCCGCTTGCAACTGCGTCCATATCTCATCGGACACCCCTGGATCCCTGCCGGAAGCGTTTTGGCCGTTCGAGGGCGCAGGGGTCAGAGATCGGGAAGAGGATGCAGGGCTAGGTGCGACCGGTGTCGCATGGCGAGGTGATTCTGGTGGCCCCGGTTCTATATTCCTTCTCCGCTGCTGAGAGCCTCCTCGACCTCCACGAGTGCTAGCATTCTGAGGTGAAGCGCCTCTGCCCCTCCCTCTTGATGCAGGTGGTGGGGGATTCGGAGCATTAGGAGCATTCGGTTGCTGAGTGTTGGTTCCTGTTCCAACTCCGGTGGAAGGAGGTGTTGGAGGCATCGGTGTATTCTGCATCTGAGGTAATGTCGATGTCTTTTTGACCTTTGGCTGAACCTGTGCTCGAGCGTGTCGCTGCTGCAACATGTCGACCGCGCAAGCAACTGCGTCGGGACCACTGAGTAGTAAGGACGTCCCGGACGGAATTTTGGACAGTAATGCCCGTCGGACGATCTGGGCTGACAGGGTCACCATGTCCCTCGCGTTTCCCCAGTCCGGGAGGTTGATGAGCGACGCAATGACTGACAACATTTGGGAGTACTCGGGGCTTTCTTCGTCCTCGAGTTCTAAGACCACGACGTTCTCCTTCTTCAGCTCCTTGACGACGATATTGACGCAGTCCTTGGGATTCATGTTATGGAATGCAATCCATTCGGGGAATCGACTAGAGAGACCCGTGTTGACTGTCATTAGATGCTTCATGTCTTGGTCATACCCAGCGAGGATCACGATGATTTTGCCCTTGTAGGATTCGTCTGTGAGAAGAGTGACCAGTTCATCCACGGCCTCTTGGGCGAAATGCCCTTCTGCGAGTCGATACGCCTCGTCGATGAATATGACTTTGCCCACCGCCTTCTCGAAAAGCTTCCTCGTCTTTGGGCCGGTCTGCCCGACGTATTGTCCGACAAGATCAGACGCGGAGCACTCGATGACTTCGGCTGAAGCCAGGACGCCCATGTCGTAGTAGACTTGCCCCATCTTTCTGGCGATGGTAGTCTTGCCAGTGCCTATGCAAATTGGATGAGCAAGAAAAAACTTGGTTCACGTTGTCCGAACATACCAGGAGGACCAGTGAACACAAAGTTGGTGGGAACTCGCTCTCGAGCCTCACGACCCAATTCAACGCAAGTCTGCGCGATTTTCTGGTATTCTGCAAGCTTGTTGACGATGTCTTCGTGGCCAACAATATCCTCGAAGAGTTTGACCAGATTTTGTTGGGCGTTGGCGGCTCGGTCAAAGTCTTTATCGAAATCCTGCGGTTCGAAGATCATGTTTCTGGGCCTTTGGTCGAGAGGTAGCTTTGATCTCCGCGCAAGGCACTGCTCCTTTGCTTTGGACAAAAGATTTTCCACTTCACCCCCGTTCCCAAAGTTCGGGCGGCTTCTAAGCCGGCTGAGAAGGCCGATTGCAACGTTCTTGGCTGGGTCTGTAGCGCCGAGGTCTTGGTCTTTCAGCTTCAACTCTAGAATCTTGAGCAGCTCGTCGTCGGTAAAGTTCTCAAACTTGAACGCTTCTTCCACTTTGAATCGACGCGCAAGGCCGGGATTGACATTCTGTAGTATTGAGATCTTTCAATAATGCATCGTGCAGTGAGATTGACCAAAACTTACATTGAACATCGCAGTCATCTGTTTCTCATATCCGAGGAGAAGGACACATCTATCGTCACCGGGAACGTTTTGGACTTCTGCGACAATGGTGTCGATGACGCTGGTTTTGAACTGGTTGTTTTGATTGTTTGAGTCATCCCCGCCTCCTCCGTAGAGCATATAGGCCTGGGGTGGTTTACTGATTAGCAGAGGTAATGAATTTTTTCAATAATCGTACCTCGTCGATCACCAGCACCTTTCCAATACTGTTGCTAAGAATTCCCTTGGTCTTCTTCTCAGACTCGCCGAGTACTGCGCCTACGAAATCGGCTGGGTTTTTGACCACGACTGTCGGGCAAGATTTGAGTGTCCAGATACCCGTTAGAAACAAAGAATAGACCACCTTCTCCTTTGCTCAACAAGCCTAGGTCCGCTAAGATCTGTCCGTAAAGCCCGGCGACAGTCGTCTTCCCAGTTCCAGGTGGTCCCAAAAAGACACGGTTGAGAGAAAAGGCCAATGGTTTCACTTCGTCGAGCTCTCGCTGATAATTCTCTTGGATCGAGTCGACGATGTTGCTGACAGATCCCTTGACGGACTCCAACCCGATCATGCCCTGAAGCTTCCCCCATGCTTTGCTTTTCTTGATGGCAATCGATGGATCCGGTCCAATAAGATCTTCTTTAGCGAACAAAAAGTCGTTGGGCTGTTTTCCGTCCCTTCGCTCTTCGTTAAGACGCGTGGCTTGACGTTCCCGCACCTTGGCGAAGAATATCTGGAGGTCTCTGGCATTTCCGAAGCCAGGTGCACTTCGTCGTCGACCAAGTCTACGAATAGCAACTCGAGAATACAAGCCTCGGTATCCGTCCTCAACCTGCATCTGGTACTTGTATGTGCTGACAATCATGTTTTCGAACATGTCCATGAGCTCTTCATCGGTGTAGTCGTCAAACTTAATCTTGTATGGAACGCGACTTTGCAGGCCAGGATTGTGTTCGAAAAAGGTTTCCATCTCCTTGCTGTATCCCGCGACGATGAAGACAATTTTGCCAACATTGTTTTCCATCTCGGCGAGGAGGAAATCGAGGACTTGAGGACCAGAAGCGTTGTTGCCGTTTGTCAGTTGATACGCTTCGTCGATAAAGATGGTCCCTCCGCCGGCTTTAAGGACATCCTTGAGCATTTTCTCTGCCCCTTGGACTCCTTCATAACCGAGTCTTGAGCCAGTGGTCTCGACGAACTCTTTGCCGGGAATGACGCCGACCGACGATAGAAATGTGGAATAATGTCTAGCAACGGTAGTTTTACCTGCCAAAGCGTGTCACAGTGAGATTTTGCAGAGTGTTAATAATAGAGAAGTAAGAAATGTACCTGTGCCGGGGTTCCCGAGGAAGCTAATGTTGAATCGTTCTTTGGCGAAAGAGCTGTTTTGCCGCTTGCAAGTGTCGATCTTCGCTTTGATTGCGAGGATCTGGTATTTCACGGATTCGAGACCAACCATCGCCATTACTTCGTCGATCGGAGGACTGAACGCTCCTTCCAGCGACTTTTGTCGCTGCCACTCTGACTCTGCGGGAGAGGGTGCTTTCTTGTTGAACTGTGTAGACGGAGGAGGTCGATTGCCACCAGAGGGCACGGGTTGAGCTTGGGGGCTGGCGTTGCTATAGCCTTGACCCGAGGCAAAGCTATTGAGCTTGTTCAGTATTCCAGACGATGGTCTCTGCGATGGCTCGGTCTGGGTTGATTCGACGTTTTGGGGCGTGGACATGGAACCGACTGGAATATCTGCTCGTGCCTTGAGTGCGGCCAGATCCGCTCTCCTCTGACGTACAGCCTGTTCCCTTTCCTCGGCTTCCTTTGCCTCTTTCTTCCGACGCTGCTCCTTGTCGATCTCTGCGTCAATTTCCGCCATCTCCTGCAAATGCTTCCGTTCAGCCGCCTCCTTGCGTTCTCTCTCCTTCAGATCAGCCAGCTGCTTCTTTCTAATTTGCTTATCCTCGTGGTCGCAAGTTTTGCATGCACCGGGAACCGATAGTTCGTGGCATTTTCGTATTAAAGGATGGCCCCGTGGACATTTCCCGCTGACGACTTCCTGGCACGGAACCTTGCTATGGTCGACAATGTTGTGGCACCTGGAAGTGCATTTGTGCACCTGGCAATTGAGCATCGTATCACTGGGAAGGAAGTCAGCTCATTCCCTAAAGTCTACCGGCAAGGAGTCATACCATGGTTCGATGCAACCTCCGTCCGGACACTTCTCATCGAAATCCTCAGCCTTGCAAAGGATTTGTTTTCGATCGGGGTGTCGGGCGCAGTACACAGGTAGACCTTCATAGATGTGTTCTCCTTCCGCAAGCATGTCGAATAGCTTCGTCCAGACCTCTTTTCCTTTGCGCGAATTCTTGAAGGTGCTGGAGTTGCCTATCATGATGAGGCCGTTGCGTGCGCGGGAAAGGAGTACGTTCAAACGTTCTGGAGAATACATGAATCCGATGTCATTGTTGGAGTTGCTTCTTGTCAGCGAAATGATGACGATGTCACTCTCCTCTCCCTGATAATTATCTGTTTCAAAAATGTCAAACGAGCAGATAAATGGAGCGGAGAAAAGCAACACGTGCCAATGGTGGAGAGGCGGATAGCCTTCTTGTTTACTTTAGCAGTGGCCGGACTGAGCAAGCCTGCCTTGACCAACTCGTAAGAATCAAGATCGTTCAGAAGAGGGTCGTTGTCATGCTTCAGCGCATCGCGAAGACGGTGAAGCTGTCCAAGATACGGAGTTAGGACCACAAGGTTGTCAGTCCCGTACCCTTGTTGACCGAGATATTTCACAATTTTAAGGACCATACCGACTTCGAATTGATTCTGTTTGGATGTTTTCGATGCCATGTCCTTTCTGTCGGCGAGTTGATCATGGTTACCTTCGGGCTTGGAGTGGCTGATGAAAACGATGTTGTCTTGGACACCGGTGATATCTGGGCGGTTTTGGGTTCCAGTTGCGTCTTGAAGTTCCGGGTAAGTGAGTTGTCGGATGAGGTCAGATATCTCGGGTCTCATGCGGTGTTGTTTCGTCAAGGTTTGGTGAGGGTAGCCGGATAGAATCAATCGCTCGAATAGGGAACAATTGAGGTCGTAGCCGTTGTTTTTCTCGACAGTAAGTTCATAGTTGTTAACCTTCGGCCGAAGTTGCCTGATAAAAATCCCAATTAAAAAANGCAGACAGATTCTAGAGTGAAGAAACGCACTTGTGGTCACCGATGAGAATGAGCTGCGAAAGTTTGGGACCAAGGGCAGTCAGGATATGGCTTTCCAAGATTTCACCAGCTTCCTCCACGAGAACAACATTGGGAGCGGCAGCCTGAATAGAAAAACCATATTTTGCGGCAGCAGTCGTCGTGCAGCCAATGATTCTCTTTCCTCTTAGCACGCTGATATCTTTGGATGCGAATGCTTGCTCCAGTTTCTCGAACCGCTTGTTATAGGACTTGATGGTTGCAAGCAGGCCTTGGACCTGTTCCGTCTCCAAAGCATCGCCCCATTCTCGATATTTCGCTCTTCTTTCGGCTGGGTCCATATCCCATATTCCCGACTCCAACTGGACGTTTTCGTATGTCAAGAAAATGCCAGCGTTTTGTCCTTTGTGCCATCTTTCAAGAAGGTACGTCCGACCGATAGCGCGACCTTTGCTCCCAACAACCTGCATACCATCTTCGCTTTCGGGGACAGTAAAGGCAAAGAAGTAGTCAGGGTCTTCAAATTCCAAGTGGTCGAGAATATCGTTAAGCGTAATTCCCTTTGCCATGTAGTCGGCGAAGCTTGAGGTCAATTTTCCGTCGAGATCGTCAAGCAATAATTTCGCTGCCTCAATAGCCTGCCAGTCGATCTTGTGTCGAGATCCCGTGTTAGCTTGACGTTTAAGCATGAGTGGCTCGGTTTTCGGTGTTGATTTCACGCCAAGTCGAACCATGCTTGAAGCCGGAATTCCGATATCCAGTAAGCTGCCTAGAATGTCGTCAAGTGCATGGTTCGTGAAGCAAACCACTAGGATGGTCTGATTTGTGTAGTCATGGATGGCTTTCGCCATAAGCGCGCCGATGAATGACTTTCCTGTGCCTTTGGCCGTTTAGTCAGAACCTAGATTCCATGGGCGACCGTCATGTAACGAACTCACCAGGGGGTCCTTGAATAAGGGAAACTCTCTGCACCAGACCAGCAAGGAGAGATCTCGATTGGGATGCGTCCAATTGTATGTTATCCTTCGTTTGTAGAAGGGACTTCAAGTCACATTGGGGGTCCAAAAGAAGGGCATTGACAACGCGAGTCGGCTGCTCGGATAAATCGAGTTCTTGAAGGACGCTATCGGATTTCCACAGTAAAAGTTCTTCGGACAGAGGGAGGCCGGGAGCTTGCTGGAGTGCCTTCAAAACAAATTCGTACGCAAACAACGCTGTGTCGATTTGGATAAGCGTGAGGTCGTCACTTTTTTTTGATCTTCCGGAGAGCTTTCATTAGTCCTTCGTTGCCTTCTAGCTGGACGGCGATAATGGGTTCGGGTTGTGCGAGGAGAGCTGTGTCGCGGTTGATCGTAACGAAGGCAATGATTTCGTTCTCGACCAGGAGGCAGGCGAGGGATTCGTGCCTCAAAAAGTACCTCTCGTCCCGGATATGCTTTTCGCGTTTCTCAGGGTTGATGCCCTGGAATATGGCCAAGTCTTCCTCGCATTCAAGCTGAAGTCCGCACTTGACTCGGCGGACATTCTTGCCACGAGGCTCACTCTCCTGTAAATAGAGGCCAACGACCTGAAGGCCGCTTATCTTCGTGCCACGCCTCCTTTTACGATCCCCCAGAGCCAACTGGAGCTCTTCCCTGAGATCATAGAGCATATCTTCTCGAAGGAGCCTGAACTGGTTGTCGAGATGGCTGGCCACCCGGGTTGGTTCAGTGGAGGGATCTCGCAGGAAGTCACTGGGGCGGATGAATGCTGGCTCTTTGGATTGAACCTCGTCTGGCGTTGGGACGATGGCAATCTGCCGGAAGTCGGTAAAGTCGTTGTCGTGGCGTCCTCCTGGAGTTAAGCCGGCTGCACCACCGGCAAGGGCTGAGGGGTCGCTTTTGAGCGCATCCGTAACGTGCTTGACCTTCTGACCCAACGTTCGCAGATCGATGTCATCGGATGATAATAAACGATGGAGATGCTGATCCAAATCAGGATCCTCTCTGTAGGGTGCTGAGGAGTCAAGAGGGAGGGAGACGAGTTGGAGGAGTAGCCACCCGAAGGCTTTCTGGCTGTCGAGAGTGAGGGTATTGTTGAGGAAAGCCTGCTGAAAGGCATTCCAAAAGATCGGCGGGTACACTATCCTGAGGAGAATAGACTGTAGGAGCTGTCCGTTACTGATCTCTGCCAATGATGGTTCTTGGAAATAGTGTAGGAGGGGTGAGGCATGGTCATTCAGGAAGGTGACGGCCGTGTTATAACGCATTGCATTTTGTAAAGCATCCATCCCGCTCTTGGAAGATGAGAGCTGGTAGAGACACTCTCCTGGATCTGTCTGCGAGCGCATTGCTTCGAGGAAGAGATTGGCATTGCCTCCTTGGACTCTGGTTTTGCCATGGATGGCATCTTTGAAGAGTTTTGTGAGCCTGCTTGCCCGCGCACTCTCCATCGTGAATCGATGAAACCGCGCTGAGAGAACGCCTGCGAGCGATAAGGGGATCCGCAGCGGCCCCACATCTCTTAAATAGCCTCTGGGGGTGCACACAAAGAACAATAGAGTGGGGCAAGAGCAAACAAGCAAACAAGCAAACAACCTTGGGCGCCAATCAGTCGTCCCACGTCACGGGACCACAACGCGCCTCGTTACCCCCGGTAACGCCGCTCTGTCTCTTTCCTGACAAGAACCGCCATCCACGCCCTCCAAATGACTCCCTCTGAGCCTATTTAACCCTCGTTATGCTCGTCTAAGCATCAAATCTCATACCTACCATGAGCCCCCGCCAGAACGGTGTACCTTTCGCGTTGTGAGTTTTCTCGTCTTCAACCCCTCTACCGCATGTTTGACGAGTTCACAAGCCTATCCTCCTTGTTTCGCGAAATATCGCGCATAAAGCCTCGCTCATCGAACAGTACTCAAYCAAAGACCAAACAGGAYGAATACCCTGCTCTRCAGGTATTCAAGCGTTGGCTRACCGCGCTTCATCAGAAATTTGATCCCCTCCCAAACGGAACGACTGTCGCYATCTTCCGCCTTGTTTTTCCTGACGAGGACACGAAGCGTAAATATGACATGCAAGAARCACGTCTGATAGACATGCTTTCCGAATGTTATGGTCTCGAAACGTGTAATTTCACGCAATGGGATAGTTTTGAAGGGTCGGGATGCTTGGGRCAAGAAGTACGTGCTGCTCTAGAGCATATCAACTCGGTAAGTCTGCTCGTGTGTGTGTGACATGACTGTAAAAAAGACGAATCGCCATCTTTCAGAACGAGGATAGCTACGTTGGACCCTTGACCGTCACGAGAGTTGACGAACTCTTGAGTGAACTGGCAGCACAGTCTCCATTCTCGGACGCGTCTGTTCGCGAACGATTTCCCAAGCACACACGACGGAGCCGCATAGAAGTCATCCGCAACCTGTACCGTGACATGAGCTCAGAGGATGCTTCTTACCTCACTCAAATAATCCTCAAAGACCTGCGCCCGCTACTTTATCCCCTGGGCGAGGATTATTCCATATCCCCGTTGACCTCTTTCAATACAAAAGCRGTCACAATGYTAACCAAGATGGATGCCACGCGTGCATGGGATCCCACTGGCGCCATGCTTCARGCGTCTCGTATTTTCKCRGACATGGATCGTGCTGCAGYAATATTTGAGATGCCGGCAGACCAACGCCCGGAAWTGAAGCCGAYWGYTGGRGTCATGGTCGACGTAYGTCYTTSTCACTCGGCGAGAAACGTGWTTRACTCCATCRTCTAGATTCCGAAATCTAAGAAAGGGCAGAGTTGTAAACACTCCCTGRATTTCYTTCRTTCGGCTCRYCGTGTTTGGGCTGAAACAAAGTATGATGGRGAGCGTGCCCAGATTCACGTCRRCGTTCCTACYRGTGGGGGAAAACCGAACATYACCATCTTCAGCAAGAGCAAAAGGAATTCCACWCTCGATCGACACGACGTCCACAGCGTCATTCGTGAAGTCCTCGGCTTTTCTGRCAACTCTAGCACTRGCCGTATCAAACACAGYGTCATMYTGGACGCTGARYTGGTCGCTTTCGATGGAGAACGAGTTGATGGTAYGTGSCTTTCACCCACTGAAYTTCCTGCTCCTAAAATCCAACGCAGARTTCTGGAGAATCCGCCGCTTARTCGAGACGACGGCGYACGGYGTGCGAGGTCAACGGACCGCCCGCTACAARGAACACGCCGATAATGAGGNNGGNTATGTCAGTGCACTGCTTYCCMTGAGTCAATCRAATTGAAAYGTGTYCAGTGTATCCCAGGCGTCAATGATGAGCGATGACTCTGAYACCAGATGTCTCGGACTMGTGTTCTTTGACATCCTGTCACTCGAGTCAARAAGCCTCATCTTCACGCCTTACRATGACCGCCGAAACATCCTCGAGACAATCGTTCGTCCTAAAGCCGGACGAGCTATACTCGCAAAGCGGTTCCCTATTGATATGACTGTTGAGGAACCTGAACTGGAGCTATGCAAGATCTTCGCGGATCACATYGCAGAYTGCGAAGAGGGCCTAATTCTCAAAGCCGAGAAGTCKTATTACAATGACTACAAGCTGCCTTGGGTCAAAYTTAAGAAGGATTACATTCCCGGATATGGAGATACTATCGATATGGTGTTGGTTGGGGCTGGATGGGAGAAGCAACGAGCGAGAGAGCTAAGAGTYGGKCCGAACATTTTTACAACGTTTTACTTCGGAGCGTTCAAWGGYGATCCAAAGATCGCTGGAAAGGTGGGACTCTCRTATAAATACTTACCTGGAGGTCAATGCTGATCATCYMTAGGACCARAACCCCCATATCGAAGTTATATTCACAGCGTCTTAYGGTCTGAACCGAAAACAACTAGAAGACCTTAATCTCCTGATTCGCTCRTCCGACTCTGTACAATATCCTATTCTCAAAGTAGGTCCTTTCGCTCAACCGCCGCGTGGAGGCTAACCACACTCTTGTAGGGGCAATCACTACAAAATTACACCTTCAATCTGTATGCGGGATTAGAGCACCCCTCGGTCCTGTTGCAGGAACCCCTGCTAGTCGAACTCTTYGGAGCYGGGTTTTCCAAATCCCCCCARTGTCTCGTAAGTGCTCAATCATGGYGCACAACAACAGCTCCTCACTTCTCCATTCACAGTATTACGAATTGCGTTGGCCTCGTATGGCCAAAGTATTCCGAGCCAGGGAGCGARGCTGGAAGGAAGGTTTGRACCTTCGTACTTTGCACGATATTGCRTGTGCAGCAGTAGGAAGGGACAGATCTGACAARGAAATCGATGATTCTGTCAAGGCRATGTTCGGGATACCGGTTTCTCCTGGGGCAAAGTGTGCGTCGAAGCGCAGGGCTGTCGTTGAAGAGTGGGARSAGAAATTRCGTGCATTGGATGGCAAGTCRARGAAGTCGRCAAAGCGAGCTGTATCAGGCTCGTCGGGTTCRCCTCCCAAGAGGCGGAGGTTGGCGGAAACCAACRTCTTACGGAAGRACGAACRCAAGTCCCACCCGGATGCTAYGGCGGWTGGCAGAAACGTATCKGGAGCTCTTCATCAARGTTCCTCCAGTTCACCGCAACGTCGAAAAACCGCTGCTGAACATGAAAGCAATGAAAAGACAGATGCAAAACCTCCCCTTACGATCGTCACAAACGTGATACCGCTCAGTSAAAGCCAGGTTTCCAGCTATGRGATGCCTGGATCACAGSATGAGTTCTCAGAGAACACGCCTATCGCGACACCCGCGCATAGCCAGGCCCTTCACGATCRCCCCCAACTYCTCACCCCTCCTCCRAGTTCCCCTATTCGCCCGAAACGGTCAAACWCTTCGAATACCAAAGACCCTGGGACGGCTGCTGCAAGTTGCTTGGAGGACGTTCATGTRTGGATTATGAGAAATGGTGGCTCGTCGTCTGCAAACACCTGCCCGAGTTGCAGYAGGCTTAGAAAACAAAYATCGAAAGAGAAAAGGGTGCATTCTATCGACTCCCTTCTCATGGCTTGTGGTTGGTCGGAAAGTGCGGAGGCTAGCGCTTGGGTGCATCGGGGTATGATYGTGGTAGAGAACCATGGGCCCCATGCATCGAAACAGCTAGACGAGTTGCTGAAGTATCTRCATACCCGTGTGTCTGTTCTTRCGAAAGGGCATAGGAAACCTATTTCTGTWATGACCTGTGATGGGCTAGGGACAGTGTACGATTTCGTGTAGTGAYATGAAYAGACCGTGTGTAATGACATCATTTCCCCAGCCTTGATCTTGYCTCCAACCTCGATATGTATTCTGTGYTCTCGACCCGCCTGCTCTCTCCTGCCCGGCTGTCCTCTGTATRCACACCGCTGCGGTCCTTCTCCTCTTCTAGGATAYGCTTGGGTCGTGCGATCGTTTACTCTGATAATGGGGACCCGAAGACGGTACTCGAGGCGCTCACACTACCGAAACTCGCCGTCCCACCCCCTCCGAGTTCAGTGAACATTAAATTCCTGCTTTCACCTATCAACCCTGCAGATATCAACGTCATTGAGGGTGTCTATCCCTCAAAACCGACAAAGACGGATGCCCTGACTGCACAAGGCAAGGGCTCGGAGGGTCAGCCCGTGTTCGTTGGCGGGAACGAAGGGCTCGCCCAAGTGGTTGCTGTAGGTGAGGGCGTGAAGCCCGAGTATCTGAAGGAGGGGGATTGGGTTGTGGTAACGAAGCAGCAGTCGGGGACGTGGATGGCGGAGAGGAATATCCCTGTTGTGGACGTGGCTAGGGTTCCGAATGCTGACAAGTTGACCGAGGCCCAGGCTGCCACTTTGACGGTACGTGCTCTTTCTCTGCAWTAATGNNNT
>JANBPK010000957.1:53229-64231 GCA_027579435.1 Candolleomyces eurysporus
GNNNAGCCTCTGGMTCCAACACAATCTCWCTGAGGCATCTGGCTTTAYGCAMGTCCTTGCGGTGCAGAAATCATCTCAGCTATCTTYGGAGGGTCTGCTTTGGCGGTGCCTTCGTTTTGTCTGATCCYTCTTTCCTTTGCATCGGAACTCTGNGNCTAATTGTCTACACAGACGCTCCTATTTGTTCTATGTAGAGTCTTTTGTCACGGTAGCGCTCGAAARAAAACTTGCCCCCGTTCATAGCTTGCTCGTACACAATAATGGAGAGTGATTTGTATTGACGGAAGATGTTGCCAGGAAATGTCAGAGAATCTCATGATGTGAATTTGGATCAGGCTTGCTTTTCAGGGTCAAGGCTGTAACATAACGGCTTTGATCTGCACATGCTTGCTTCACACCTGCCTAATTCCCGATCCAGCTATAATACCGCCCTTGGCATTCCCCAACCCTTCTCTTCCATTCTCCCCACTCCCTTGCCACACGCTGTTCCCTCTATCCCTCCGTCATAGCCGCCCGMGCTATGGACATCGAGCCCCAGCGCAGCCCCACCAACCAAGCTCCCTCGGGGTCCTCAGCAAGGAAGGCCGGCCTGTCCTGTGCAGAGTGCAGAAGGTATGTGAGCTTACACGTCTGGCGCCCAATCAATTTCTCAACGGGCCATCCAGATCCAAGTTGAAATGTGATAGGTGCGCCTTCCATGGCGGTTAGTCTGCTTSCTAGCTGACTCCTTGTCGAAGAGTCTTTCCGTGTCAATCATGTGTGAGGTACTTACCATCACGCCTCGACCCTTTGCCCGAGCCAGGTATTGACGCCCCGCCCGCAGGAGAGGATGTGCAGGAATATGCCCGGACGGTCTGTGTTGGGTGTTCTGTTCCGCCGACATTGTCATTGAGTAGCAGTTACYATCTAGGCACGCTCGCTGCAACAAAGGGGAACAAGTGAGTCGATCAACTCCCGGTCCTGGTCTGCATGGCTCATCAGTGGACAGGGTTTTGATGGCACATGCACAACGTCTGCAAGAACAGGTCAAGAGTCTGACCTCGCGGTGTCGAGAGCTCGAACGCGAGCTTGCTCAAGCCAAGGGGGACGATGCCGTGGTTGAGCCCTTCGTCCCTCCACACAGGAATTCACCAGATAACCTCAGTAATATGTCTGAAACCCTAGGGTCATTATCGATTGGGATAGACGGCCAAGCAAGGTATCACGGCGAAACAGCGGGTTCTGAGGTGGGTAACGCTTCGACTCGAACACGTTTCACTTACCGAGTCCATTTGCAGTACTTTCAAGACCTTCTTCCAGTAATGCCCATTTCACCGAGAAGGMATTTCGTGTTCTGACTTTGAATAGAATCARGACGAACAGTCCCAGTCTAATAACCAGCTYGTCAATCTACCAMCGGAAATCCTTGACCTTATGAACGCCTTTCCATTCGGTTTCCGGGACGCACCCTACGAAAAGGACATCTTCTTGGAATATMTCCCCGACCTTCCTCACGCTCAACAACTGGCGGACCTGTATTTTGTCAATATCGGATGGATGTGMGTTCTCTTTCAGTTTCCTTCTATCGCGTCGCCACTTACCTTGAKACACAGGTACGAGCCTCTCACCCCCCAAGACTTTCGTACAAGCGTGCTTGATGTCATWTACGGGCCCACGGGGGAGAAGWGCCTCGATGCTGCTCACGCTCACCGAATATCCCTCCTGTTCATCGTTTGTGCCAACGGCGCCGCTTTCCATGACGATCCTCACGTTGTCTCGACCTCAAAATCATACCAGGCTCTGGCCCGTGCTGCCTTTTCGATGGATTCTATTCTCGTCGAGGCAACCTGTGCTAGCGCTCAAACACTCTTCCTGATAGTCCGGTTCATATACAACGCAGACCGTGATAAAAATGAAGAAAGATGGCTCATAACGGGGCTAAATTCGCGTTTGGCAACTATGGTGGGTTTCAAAAACTTATCACACGTCATGTCACAAATTTCTCACTCTTTTTGTGCTGTCAGATTGGTCTCCGTATGTGATTTCAACATTAAAAGTCAAGTGGGAACCGGAGTGTTCACGTATTCGGTCCGTAGAAAGGGACAGCGCTAACTGGAATCTTCCCGCTGAAGACGTTCAACGCCGTCGGAGAGTACGTCTGCCATCACAACGGCGCTTAACGGCGAAACTGACTAATTTTTATCAAGGTTTTCTGGGAATTATTTGTCTGGGATGCCTGGACAGTGAGTACCTGTCCGTCTGCTGATATTTATTTATCGCTAATACATGTTGGAAGAGCGTCGTGAATGGACGCCCAGCTGCGTTGGCTGTGCAGCATACCGACTGTCAATTCCCAGACGACGTCGACCCGTCCATAGGTCCAAATAAAGAAATAGAGATTGGATGTAAGTCTAGAGCATTCCGGCGAACGTTTTAGGTGGTATTAATCTCACTCTCGGACTCAGGGCATGCATGGAAACTTCGTTACGGAGCAAACATTCTGACAGCATCCTCATATCATGTGTTTAGTCCACGAACGCCTCCCTACAAAACCCTCCTCGACCTCGACAAGAAAATTCGTTCCTTCCCTCTACCATCTCACCTTCGATCTCCCGTGCGGAATACTGATACCACTCGTTCATGGAATCAAGAACCTTCTCGTGCGATGCAACAGTATTGTGCCATCTGCCTTCGGGAATCAAGTGCGTTGTTTTCTCATGAACCGTTTCCCGGAAGCTGGTGTTAACGTCTCCCTATCTATGAACCCCAGATCTGCTCTATATCCACCGAAGCTATTTTGCTCAGGCTCTGCGACAGCTTCCAGATAACCCACTTCAACACGCCTTTGCCGCCTCCGTCCTTGCCGCATACCGGTCTGCCACTCGCCTCATCGCAAGCCTACGGTCACTGTACGGCGTTCATCCCCGCTTGACCTCTACCGTATGGTACTTTTGGTCGGGGGTATTTTCCTCATGCGTGAGTTTTACTAACGCTTCGCGGATAGCCTAACTGAAAATGGATATCTCTCTAGATTGTTCTCGGGGCACTTGTTGTCGAAAGCCCAAAATGCACATTGGCTCCTGATGCGCTCAGAGAACTCCAGGCAGCTATTCCATTTTATGAGCTTGGCTCTCGGAGCTGTCGCTCTCAGACCACGATGGTAAATACTTCTCTCAACTAATCGGATATCACTGCTAACGTTAACGCCTGCCCTAATAGCCTATCTTGGAGAAGCTCCTGGGCCGCGCCATTGCAGCCTATCAGGCTGGAAGTGGCATTCAGCTCGATCTTTCTTCAGAAGTTGATGAACTGTCAGTACTGGGAGGTCGTAAGGCCGTGATCAAGGCTGGCTCCAACGACTCAACTCCGCCGGCCACTGACCGTGGCACTCCTTCATCAATACCCCCAGATAGCGATGACAGAGACAGCCCCAACAGTAACTCCGGGGCCATGGAAATGCTCCACGAATATTATGGCTCGCTCGGCCAGCAGCCGCCTCGGAATTGTTCCATGAAGTACGAATATGAGCACGATTCGTCCATGGCATCGTTTAGCGAGGAAGCGTCGTATGCGAGTAAGCCGACCACGATGTCTAGCCATCAACCCCCTCAAGCCTATGCACGGCCGTTTTTGTCTCCGCCGGGGTCGATGGTTGCCCCGGAACCGGGACTTGACTACCACCAGGCATCCCAAATGCAGATATATGGGCAGACGAGTCAGCAACAACCACAGCAACAGCAATTTCAGCAGCAGCAGCAGCAACAACAACCACCGCAGCAGCAGCAGCAGCCGTGGAATTCTCCATATGTCTCGCCAACCTCTCACCACCCACACCATGAAGAATACCATTACCACCAACAACAATCGCCTACGCAGCACCACCCGAGTGTCCCGTCAACTCCGTTGATGTATGGACATCCTCTCAATATTAACCCTCCCCACGCATACCCGCAAATTATACAACGGTATGCCCCTGGTGTGGTCCCTGAACGAACTCAGGAAGAGATTTGGAGGGACTTTATGATGGGATATCAACAACCTAGTTGAAAAACGCTAACGCTTTTTTGGGGTTAGAATGTGTAATTTATTGACTCGAGGGAATTTGTTGTCACGTTTAACTTTATGCACGCCACTGTCTCCTTAATTTCCAGAGGACATTGTTTTTTTGCTTACGAGGAATGTGTATTTGACCTCCATGTACACTGTCACTATTGTTTCCCTAGTTCATGTATCTATATGGCGGTTATTCGTTCGGGTTTTTAAATCTTGACTAATTGCTCCTCTCCTTCGAAGACTATGGCGTCGCTGGGTTGGTTGTCCGCTTCTTCGAGGGCCTGGAGAAGGACGTCGACGTCTGGCGATGCAACAAATTGCTTGTTTACTTCGCCGAGGACGCTGAGACGTTTTTCGTTCCGATCGAGGTAGACCGCTTGCTGTAAGAAGGAGGGTTGTGTGGCAGGATTGACCTAAGCAAAAGGGTCAGTCGTGGTCTTGCAAACGTGGTTTCGGGTATCACTTACGTCGAGGACGATGTCGTTGCCTAGACGAATTTTTACGATCCCGCTGCGATATACCTCGAGGCGACCGATTACACCATTGAGGGGTTCGGGTCTCGGGGTTTCAGACGGCACGGTTGACGCCGTCCTCGAGGTTGCAGGGGTAGCTTCAACCGGGGGTTTAACATCAGGGCCAAATGAAACCTTCTTTGTGCTGTCTGTCATTTCGATGTCTTCATTGTCAGACGGCTTGATGTTCGGTAGGAACATAGGGAATGGTGGAGGGAATTGGAATAGATATAGACGGTCCTCTCGGAGCGATGGATCTCCCTGCAAATCATAGTTTAATGGATTGGGCAGGCTAATAGGAGAGTGATTGGCTTACGGAGGTTGCTTGCGTTGCGAAATCTTCGATTACATCCTCCAACTCTGGTTCTTCCTCTTCCTCGCTGTCGCTGAGATTTAAGGCGTTGGTCGCGTCAACGTCTCCTCCAGCTTTAATTATGAACTCAGTGACTAGTTCATCGTTGAGTCATATCTTGAAGGACTTACGAATGTCGGGATCGTTGACTTGTTCTTTTTTGGCTTTCTTCTTCACTGCTTTCTCCTTTCGAAGGCTCTCGGGAGCCATCCAATCCATCTCTCGAACCCTTTCCATATCGATAATTTCCACGCCTTCATCGGGGTCGGAGTACTGTTCCTCGTCCTCATCCTGCTTCGCGGTTTCTTTCCCTTTGCCCTTGGGATCAACGTCCTTTTTCAGGCTTGGAGGGGCGGTCTGAGATAGACCGACACCAAGAGAACTCGAAGAAGACGTGCTTGGGGCGATGCTGGGAGCGAAATTAGAGCGGGGCGTGGAACGCCGGGATGCAGCGCTACCAGCCATGGCAGGGCCCATGGCGAACGGGCCACTAGCCGTCATGACCACTTCTGGTGCCCCTCCCCGACCTCTACCTCGCCCACGGCCCGTTCCATCGAGGCCCCTACCAGCGCCGCGACCGCGACCACGTCCGCGAGCGCTGTCGGGTTGAGCAGCGGATGGCACAGCAGCGGGTGCGGGTTCCTAACATGATAATGAGAATTTGGGTTCGGCACGTCAGACGGCGGTGAGATGACAGACCGGCTTTACTTCTCTAGTATACAGTCTGAGAAGAGAGTCTCGGTTAGGATGGGCGGACGCACTCTTTTTTCCGCCGCTGAGGTAGTGTCGGAACAAACTTCAATTTCTGGGTGCCCTGGCGCGTCACATCGTTCTGTTTTTTGGCTAGACTGCCTATTGCTTTTGGGACTGGGGTGCCAGAGCCTGAGCCTGAGCCTGAAGGTGTGTCTATTTTACATGTCAGAGATTGTGAATCAGAATAGGAGGAGAAAACATACCGGCCATGGTGGTGGTGTCGGGAAAAGGTAAAGTCGATCAAAGGATCACATGGACAGAGCTGATAACACATCCGCAAGCCCTATCTCTTCCTCTTCATCCATCCATTCACCATGGTTCAGCATTTGTGGGTTACTTACAATGACATCCACAACCTCATCAGAAAGAGCACGCCAGAGATTGCTCGCTCCTTCAACCCCGATCTCTTGATCGCAATTGGTACGCACTCATTAGTCCGCCCAGTAGCTGATAACTAATTTTTACTGTACAGGTGGAGGGTCAGTTAGGCTTTCCTACTGAAAGGATGCTCGCTCATGTCTGTCTACTTTGCAGAGGATTTTTCCCTGCCCGTGTGATGGTTCGTCTCTCAGCCCTTCTTTTCGGAAATTAATTGTGATGGTTGGCTATCAGCGTACTCTCCTCCGAGAGGAAACCACGAACAAGACTCTTCAGATACAGGCCATTGGTCTGTCTCTCTATGAACCCGTAACAGGGACAACTGTCGAGAAACTCGGAGAAGAAGTCATCCGAACGCAGTGGTTGTACGTCCACCCGTATTCCTTTGATGAATGCTGTTGAAGGTGATTCTTCAGGGGTCCGGAGACACAGAAGTTTTTGGTTGGCCGACGGAACTTGATTGTGGTCAGTGGAAACGGTTTCCGTGCATGTTCCCTTGTTGAAAGCCGCCCGTTTGGCAGGACGAGGTCGACGACACTCGCAAAACTCTCCAGTAAGCTTCCGCGGCAGTACATCGGGACGGCTCACCCACAGTTCCAAATACAGTTACGCCGTCTCGGAGTTGCAAAAGGACGTCGAAAAAGAGCTGCTCAGCTACCCAGAGGACCAGAGGGCAGCCCTTCGAGAGGCAACCAAATTCGGGGTGTTTGTGGTTCACAACAAGAAGAAGCCCAAGCTCGCCGAAATTGACTCCAGCATACCGTACGCTGATTTTTCTTGTGCTTTTACCGTCATTCAGCCGAGCATCGCAGATACTTCTCGGGAGCTGAAGTTGATGATGTGTGGTGAGTGTGGTGTTTTTCCGAGCAAGATGGGGACTGATGAATGTGCTCGCAGGCTGGAATACCCCTGGGAAGCTACGTGCGTTGCTGGAGACATTCTGGCGGGTGTCGGCGGACTGACGAGGCTTTCATTAGGAACATCGAGGAGCACGACGCGCGGGCTGGCCGACCGGCGAATTGATTTGTCATATCTAGTGATCTGTTGTATTTATCTCCTTGAAGACATGAGGCATTTATTGTCCGTGGGAACGAGATTACATGCGCAGGTTATATCCTCATGCGAACTCTTGACGGTCTCCCTTCGCCCTTTCTTCCTCTCCCTCCCCCGCGAGTCCCTCCTTCTCGCCCCCCACCGTCTCGTCCCCCNTCCTCCATCCCCCNACCGCCCAGTCTTCTGCCGCCATTCTGCTTTCTCGCCTCTCTGGCCCGAGTCTTGTTCGCTTGAGGCAATTCTGCCACGTCCAATAGTGCTAGCACTCGACCGTTTAATACGCCACCTGCCCGCCTGGAAACCTTTGGGCTCACTCGTCACACTCGTGCACAACTCTCGCTCGCAGATTTGCCTCTTGTTTTGTCAGCCTGTCCGACGCCGACCGCCACCCACCTTGGCCGCCCGTCTTCACGACCCCAGTCAGGTGACCTCTCTTGCGCACGAGCCCCTCGTTGTTGTCGTTGGGCCCAGAACCTCTCGGCTCGGATCTTCAGGCTTCGCTATTCTTGGCTGCCGATATCGTGGGTGCGCTTTCGGCGCTGGTCACCAATCGTCGTGCAGAGCCATGCTGCTGGATCTCCGAGACAGGGCGCAATCATACCCTTTGCCCTTACTTCTGTCACCTGATATCGATTCTTGCATTCAGTCCGTCTCCACGTCCGAGATTTCACCAGCGAAACCTCTCGCTTTGCTATCGTTCCTTCTGCTTCTTTGGGGCAAAAGTCTGCAGAATTTACCTTCACCAGTAGGGTACTGTCCGCCGCGGTCCTCTCGTTGCCCTGGGACCCATCCCAGGACCTTGCGTGATGTTGGTTTTGGCTCTAACAAAAGAGTCTGTCCCTTGTTCGCCGCCACATGCTTTTCTGCTTAATCATTTTCCCGATGCCTTTTGGTCGCGATTGCCCGTGGGGGTTGGAGTTTTGGTCCTTTTCGTCCGTTTCGTAAATCATATAAAATCCTCAATAAATCGATTTTACAACTTGCGCTCGTTCTGTGTGCATTCACTTTTACGACCCACTTCACCCGTCTCATTTTTTCACGATGAAGGCTGCTATCTTCACCATTCTCGCGTTCTTCGCCCTTAGCGCCCAGGCCCACTTCCGGCTCCTCTACCCAGAGCCCCGTGGCCCCTTTGTTGCTGACCGTGAGCCCTTTTTCTGCGGTAAGTTTGAGAGTCCCCCTCCACATTCGCTTTAGCCTCATGCTGGTACCAGGTGGCTACGACAACGCTACGACCAACCGCACAACTTTCCCCCTGTCCAACGGTTTCTTCCGCATCCGTCAAGGCCATGCTGACTGGGCTGGTACGTTTTCCCCTACCCACTTCTATTATCTCTTTGTCTGACATGCCACTCCAGGTAGTGTCCTGATCTCCGTCGCCCCTAATCCCTCCACCTTCGACGATTTCGCCTCTGGTGGAGAAAACCAGTTTGCTCGTCTGTGGGCAAACGAATCGAAGACGGGCAACTTCTGCATCCCTCTCGACCTTTCGTCGACTGGCATTGCCGGCGTTGCAGACGGTGCTAATGTCACCATCCAGGTCGTGCTTACCGGCGGTGATGGTCAGCTCTACCAGGTATGTCTACCGCGCCGAGTTCCTCTGCGTTGACTGACGTTCCCTCGTCCATCACAGTGCGCCGATCTGACCTTGTCAAGCACCTTCACCGTCCCTGCCGACCTTCAGGCCACCTGTGTCAACCAGACCGCTGATGACCACAGTTCCCACGGCTCAAACTCTACGAATAGCACCACCGGTGGATCTAGTGCTGGGTCCGGTTCGCTTGGAAATGTCGAGCAGAGGCCTCTCATTGCCGCCCTTGCTGTTGGTGTCTTTGGTGCCTTGCTTGGCTTGTTGTAGTTTATCTGAAATTTGGGATTTCGCCTTATACTTAACGTGAACAATGTCCTTGTGATCCCCTTTGACGTTTTTTTTCTGTACATACACGATTCATAACTCTCTGACGTATGACTTTTGACGGTGCACGTTCTTGCATGTTGCACTGCCTCCCCTTTGTTGAGATTGGGTACAGGCTCCGGCATCTGTCGAGATGGCGTTAGTCCGACTGTTCATGGGGGCAGACCTGTCAGACTTGACCCCTCACTACCCACAACAACTTCGGAAGTCGACCCAAGTTCGTCCACGTCTTTCGGACGTATTAAAGAAATGGTTTCAAGTTAGGCATCGATCAGCTCGAGCATTCCTAAACGTCCACTCGTATGTTCTTCTGGGCCACTCAAAACCCGAGACTTGGCTACAATATGTACAGGGTTCAATGAACATTCCTTTGCGCAGAGGTATCCTAAGACAGAGAGATGTGACAAGGGCTTCGTTTGCTCCATGATTGGCTGATCCAACGAAAGAACTCAAAAAACCCTAGAAAATTAACGAGGAAAAGTATCAAGGTGTGTGCTACGGACTATGGTATCAAGTGGGTGAGTGAGTTAATAAGTAAAGTAGCCCAGGGTGATGATGAGAAAATGGCGATAGCAACAGGGACACAGAGAGAGAGAAAAAAAAAGAAGGGAGGAATACAAATGAAGGCCGGCTGGTGGTAGCTAGCTAGCATGGCAGATAGACCCCGGCATAACTTGGTGAATGAAGAAGATCCAGGAACAGGGAGGGATGGTGAAGACGAAGGTTGACGACAATAGCGGAGCCAGGGGAACCAAAGACAACCAAGAAAAAACAGCCACGAGCGCAACAGAACAGGCCAGTGACAGGGTTAATATCGATGGACAACAAATGGAAAAAAAGATTAAAGAGCTGAAAGATCTGAAAACGAGAGAGAAGGAATAACATAGAGTAAAGATACGGGTACCAGGCCCCGAACCCGGAGTAAATGGCGAGCAAGAGACACATAAAACAGCTTCTAACGTGACAACTAGAGAGCAGGGGACGACGTGAGGCTTCCTTCTTATCAATGAGTGAGGTAAATGTCAACCCACCGATTAGGTCTGACTGTAATTTTTGTCTCCACTTATCCGTTCCATGCGAATAGATTCCTTGTCGCGGATAGAATCGTCAACAGGGTAGTCCATGTCCCCATGAATACCAACATTGTCGGCCTTGAGATCATTTGCGGGGGTGGCAGGGCGCGATGATGCCAGACCCGATGAGGTGGCCGTCGCTGTGGAAATGAGATGTTGATTATGGGGGTAGTATGATCGGCGTTGCATCTTCTTGAAATCGTACGACGTGAATCTAACGGATCAAGTTGAGGAAGGTGATGAGGATGAAATTTGCATCACATACTGTTCTTCCATCTGCCGCATTTCTGCACTGAGGTTGTCCTGGTTAGCTTTCCTTGCTTTGGCTTTTAGAGGGTTATCCTCCAGTAGAAGCTCTTCCAGTTCGTGAGACGCGTCGAAGTTGGCCTTCTTTTGCTGTGAAGAAATTACGTATGAAAATCGGTGGCAGAGATAAGGAGCGCAAACAACCTACGTCTGGTTGGAAGGGAGGCGGAATCTCCTTGCCCTCAAGCGCATCCCAGTCTATTGGCTTGAACCAAGCATGTCGTCGCAATTCCTGGAACCCTTCCCCATTCGGTTTGCAACCAAATCGTTTCGAGGTATCGCGTTCAAGAAGCTGGAATTAAATTTAGCACAAAGGGCTTGATGGTTCAAACGCAAGACATACCCCTTTGAGAACCTGCATTCCGGTGCGGCTGCACTTTTTCTCCGGGTCTTCGGGCCACTTCAATGGGTCCTTGGATATGCTGTACGTGAGGTCGCTGTTGGTTCTTCCGCGGAAGGGTCGGCGACCAAAGACTAGCTCATAGGCGCAAACCCCGAGAGACCACCAGTCGATATGGCATGTGTAGCCGCGTTTGGTTAGGATCCTGATTGGGGCGGTCAGGGGTAACTAACATTGATCAGGGGNATTGCGACTTACTCGGGGGGCCATGTAAGCCATTGAGCCTGC